>MUZC01001566.1:0-19260 GCA_002072015.1 Radix auricularia
TTTTTCATTCCCCGACGCCGTCGACTTAAGCGGTTTCGACTGTAATTTATAATAAATGAATACATGATATTATTACCATTTTTTTATTATAAAGTAGTCAAATCTTAATTACTAAAGTAATCCCCCTTTAATTACTATTTATTTGTTGTTTTGTTAAGTTCCATTTGTTTAAGAATAAAACATTTTGTTAGGCTATTATCATATTTCATGTCATCTGCATTATCAAAGATGGTTGAATTACTGACCTTGAGTAAGATCCAAGTTCATGGCCACCTCCCGCCCCTTGGTTGGCGTTCGGTCTTCACAGACTTGTCGAAGGAAGTTGATGGACTTGCCAGTAAGAAGAATCTGAAACAAGACAGGGGTATGTTTACAACTGGTTACATGCCATTATACCACATTTGAAAGGCAATTGTGAATAAAACAATAGTATGAGAACCACTGCTGTCATGTTGTCTGTTGAATTTCCTTTCACTCATTAAACATTCACAAACATTCACTGGGGTCAGACAAACATTCACTGGGGTCAGACAAACATTCACTGGGGTCAGACAAACATTACACTGGGGTCAGACAAACATTACACTGGGGTCAGAAAAACATTCACTGGGGTCAGACAAACATTCACTGGGGTCAGACAAACATTCACTGGGGTCAGACAAACATTCACTGTGGTCAGGCAAACATTCACTGGGGTCAGACAAACATTACACTGGGGTCAGACAAACATTCACTGGGGTCAGACAAACATTACACTGGGGTCAGACAAACATTGCACTGGGGTCAGACAAACATTACACTGGGGTCAGACAAACATTACACTGGGGCAGACAAACATTACACTGGGGTCAGACAAACATTCACTGGGGTCAGACAAACATTCACTGGCATCAGGCAAACATTCACTGGGGTCAGACAAACATTACACTGGGGTCAGACAAACATTACACTGGGGTCAGACAAACATTCACTGGGGTCAGACAAACATTACACTGGGGTCAGACAAACATTCACTGGGGTCAGACAAACATTCACTGGCATCAGGCAAACATTCACTGTGGTCAGGCAAACATTCACTGTGGTCAGGCAAACATTCACTGGGGTCAGACAAACATTACACTGGGGTCAGACAAACATTCACTGGGGTCAGACAAACATTACACTGGGGTCAGGCAAACATTCACTGGGGTCAGGCAAACATTCACTCGGGTCAGACAAACATTCACTGGGGTCAGACAAACATTACACTGTGGTCAGACAAACTTACACCAGACAACGGTTAATCTTACAGCCCTAACAACCTGATAAATTTCTGGTATAAATATTTGACTACTAGGTTGCTTGGTTTAAACAGGAGTAACAATTTAGAACTGATAGAAAGCAAGTGCTTAGAAATTGAATTGACCAACTGGGCCCCTTCAAAATGTCCTACCCTGCTTACTTGGTAACTGACCAACTGGACCCTACAAAAAGTCCTAACTTGCTTACTTGGTAACTGACCAACTGGACCCTACAAAAAGTCCTAACTTGCTTACTTGGTGACTGACCAACTGGATCCCTACAAAAAGTCCTACTATGCTTACTTGGTGACTGACCAACTGGACCCTTACAAAAAGCCCTACTCTGCTTACTTGGTGACTGACCAACTGGACCCCTAGAAACAGTCCTAACCTGCTTACTTGGTAACTGACCAACAGGACCCCTACAAAAAGTCCTAACTTGCTTACTTGGTGACTGACCAACTGGACCCTACATAAGCCTTACCCTGCTTGCTTGTTCCATGGTGATGAAGGAAGGAATCATACTCTTCCTTAGACTGTACTTGTCCCGCCATAGCTGCTCATTGGTGATGGTTGGGTCAGACGCAACAAAAAACTGAAGAACAAAATTATTAGGAAACAAATAAGTGACCTGCAATCTGCAGGCACAGAGTTATATTAAAAACTTAAATACTCATTCATAAATAATGAAAGATTAAATTATCAAATAATGCTCTTAACTCTTTTTCTCCTTAATTATTTTCAACGTTTGTATGGAATTATCTATTTTGGAAATTTGTCGCGAGCTACTATGCCATCTTAAAATGTTAATAACTTTTTTATTTTTTAACAAATAATGATATATTTGGTATTGAATTTAAGGGAAATGAATGATGTTTTTAGGCAACACAGACTCCTGACCTTATTTCCATAAAATATTATTATTTTGTTGTAATGAAAATAAAGTTTTATTTTAAAATTAAATTTTTTTTTTGTACAAAACCTCATTCAAAGTCAATAAAATTTAGATTTTTATCTAAAATGTAATAAAGTAGTGTTTTTTAGAAACTATATTCATTTTTGCACCAAATAGAAACAATGTCACTTCAAATAAGCAAATAAATATAATATTAGAGCTCATTATCCATGGTCACCCACACTGGAAAATTATACAAAAAATTGAACTGTTTACAATGGAACGTGAAGCTATACATATTGTAACTAGAAATTATTTTAAATTATATCTAAAACTGCACTTAGTTTTAGTCAAAAGTTTAGCAGCTTTCAAATTACATTACATATAGTCAATATTATTATTTGTAGTATAAATATTCATCAAGATTTGAGACATGGGTGGGACATGTTTATCAACAGATAACTTGTCAACTTATTTTTTTTTATCAACTACTAGTACTATCACTAAGACTAAGCGTATGTTTCATCGGCAATTTAAAACTAATATCTCAATAATCATTAAAAAAAACTATACCTTGTTCTTGTTTATCATCGTAGTATTTAGAATAATATTAGATCAATAACCAGATGAGCTAGTTGAATATCCATGTTTGTAAACAAACATAAAAACGAAAATGAAAACAAGCCTTTCAAATGCTTCTTTCGTGGTGAAAACACGTTCAAACAATCGATTTCCCACTTTTTAATTCAAGGGAAATCATTCTAGAATACATTAAAACTAATTTTAAATAAATAGCTATGTAAAGAAACGAAACTATTCACTTTTAATAAATCAATGATCCCATCGTTGATCCGGCGGAAACGTCATTTTGAAATCAACGATGGGAGCGTTGTTCCGGAGAAAAGAGTTAAGCTACCTCATTTACATAGGAATGTTGTAAAGTTTTTTTTTTGTTTTTTTTTTGGTTTATACATTATTTTAGTATTCATTTTTATTAGTTTTTTTTTAATTACTCAAAAATGATTGTATTTAATATTTTGTTAAGACAATGAGACTAATGATAACTCAACCAGTCGTTATCCGATTATAACAATGATTTATAAAAAAATGTGAATCAATGAAACATTGAATTTCTGACCTCATGGTAGGCATCATCCAGTTCCCCGTCGTACATCCAGCGCAGCAGAGTGGCGTAGATGGGTTGACTGACCCAGGTGAGAAGGTGGGTGATCAAGGTCTTCACAGACGGGTCACCGTGGTGGGTGTAGGAGAATAGGGTGGAGGTCAGGGCACCACCTTTTTTACCTGTGAGGAGACAGTACCTTCATAAACAGGTGGGTTACATTTCATTCAAAGGACAGGTGGATTAAAGTACATTCATAGGACAGGTGGGTTACAGTACATTCAAAGGACAGGTGGGTTACAGTACATTCAAAGGACAGGTGGGTTACAGTACATTCAAAGGACAGGTGGGTTACAGTACATTCATAGGACAGGTGGGTTACAGTACATTCAAAGGACAGGTGGGTTAAAGTACATTCAAAGGATAGGTGGGTTACAGTACATTCATAGGACAGGTGGGTTACAGTACATTCAAAGGACAGGTGGGTTAAAGTACATTCAAAGGATAGGTGGGTTACAGTACATTCAAAGGACAGGTGGGTTATAGTCCATTCATAAACAGGTTGGGTAAAGTACATTCAAAAGACAGGTGGGTTAAAGTACATTCAAAGGACAGGTGGGTTAAAATACATTCAAAGGAAAGGTGGATTACAGTACATTCAAAGGACAGGTGGGTTACAGTACATTCAAAGGACAGGTGGGTTACAGTACATTCAAAGGAAAGGAGGATTACAGTACATTCAAAGGACAGGTGGGTTACAGTCCATTCATAAACAGGTGGGTTACAAAGTACAGGTGGGGGAAGCCATAAGACATGTGGGGAAATAATAGAAGCATAGGACAGTTCCCTGTAGAAGTGTCTGCTAATGTTGAAATCTGTTACCTTTACAAGTGTCCACTAATGTTGAAATGGAATTTGTTACCTTTGCAAGTGTCCACTAATGATGAAATCTATTACCTTTACAAGTGTCCACGAATGGTGAAATCCATTACCTTTACAAGTGTCCACTAATGATAAATGGAATCTATTACCTTTACAAGTGTCCACTAATGCTGCTAACCACTTGAGACGTTTCAGTGGGTCGAATGTCCAGACTCTCAATCTAGCCAAGGTTAGGTTAATGGTTTCCTGCATTCCTGGGTCCAAATCTTGCTGCAGCTGTCATGCAAAAATGCAAATAAAAAGGTCATATTTACACATCACTGTTACTGCCAGAGCTTGAAACAGCTAAAAAAAAAAAACGTGGTTTTAGCTGTCAAAAGTGTTCGATACTGATACAGAACATAAGAGTTACATTTTCTAACAGACATTTTTTTGAAATAATTTAACTGAAACCATCTGACCATGTGGTCATTTCTTAAATATCTTTGTCAGTTCAGAGAAAGAATCAGAGAATCCTAGATCTGATAAAAGTCTGTTATCATCAGACATACAAGACTTTTTTTATGTCCCGTGCTTGTTGTTGTAGGGGGTTCTAATTTTTCCAGTAGAACTTTCTTGGGGCTTGGTAGACCTTGGTGGCGCCCATCTCCTCTCCAGGTCAGTGGAGGACTTTCTTAGCATTTGTCATTCATCATTCTAAATGTGGCTGTGCGTGGGTTCGATCCCACGCCCCTCAGCTTGTGAGGCGAGCGCACTGTTGACTTCGCTATCCAGCCGCCAAGACTTTAACCCAAGTTATATAAGCAGACAGTAGGAAACAAAACAAAAAAAAAAAAAGACATTTAGTCCTAAATCCATTTAATAATCATTTGTTGGCACAATAAGAAAATAAAATCAAAGGCACAATGTTGAGTCTTTTCTGAAGCACCTGAGAGGCCATTTACAAAAACTTGAAGAATGAACACAATCTACTTGCCTGCTGTACGGTTTAGCTCCTTGTAATTTGAATATTTGTTTTTTTAATAAAGTTTAAAGTTTGCAATATAAAATTTGTTATATTCATGTACAAGTTAAACAATCTGATCTTATCTGTACAGAAGATAATTGCATCCTACGCTTATCTATGGTTAGTGTCTAGTCCTGCATTCTTATTTGAGTTTTTAAATGTTAATAGAGGGTTGGTTTTCCTGGTTTATCTTTTCTTATCTGTTACAGACGCTCCTTCCATACAGAAGATTATTGCATCTACGTTTATCTATGGTTTGTGTTTAGTCCCGCATTCTTTTTTTAGAGTTTTAAATGATGATATAGTGTTGGCTTTCTTCGTTTCTTCAGGCAACCCATCCCACACCTGAATACCGGACAGGAAGAAAGAAAACTTGTATGTGCTTATTCTTGCTTTGAAATATGAAAGGTGTTTTTATCCTTATGTCTATCTGAGGGTTGTGTTAAGTTACTTTTGTGATGTATTTCTAAATTAGAATTAATTGCTTTATGTACAATCACTACTTTACTCTTGTTTCTTCTTTCTCTAGTGTTTTAAGGTTTAGTTACTTAACTAATGCCTGTTACAAGGAGACCACAAAAAGTGGTTCACAATTCAGCACAGGAACAACAGTTTGTATTTGTTCATCTTGACTCTACCACAGATTTAGTCAAGTTACCTGTACAAACAAGGCTGTCCTCATACCACAGATCTAGTCAAGTTACCTGTACAAACAAGGCTGTCCTAATACCACAGATCTAGTCAAGTTACCTGTACAAACAAGGCTGTCCTTATACCACAGATCTAGTCAAGTTACCTGTACAAACAAGGCTGTCCTCATACCACAGATCTAGTCAAGTTACCTGTACAAACAAGGATGTCCTTATACCACAGATCTAGTCAAGTTACCTGTACAAACAAGGCTGTCCTCATACCACAGATCTAGTCAAGTTACCTGTACAAACAAGGCTGTCCTCAGAGTGTGACATGCAGCATATTTGTTGGACCAGAAGCAATACATCAGCTGGACCAGAACTTTTTGTAATCGTATATTAACATTTTCCTTTAATTTTACATCTTGAGAATTTTTTTTTCATAAAAGTTCAAGGTGTCAAAATAGTTACCTGAGCTTCCAATACGGAAATCAGTCTCAGGTATTCTGTCAGATCTTGGTTTAGAGCAGAGCAAAAACTCTGGAATATTTAGCAAATTTGCAGTTAAATACAATGAAAATAATAAATGCAGCTATATTTAATAGAACAAAATGCCAATACATTTAATTAAACACAGCTTTTTAAATAAAATTTGTAAAGGATAAGATGAAAAGTTATAAAACCAAAACACAAAGCTTTTATAATTTCACAAGAAAAACTATCATATTATCATAAAGAAAATAAATTTTATACAAGACAAAAAGAAACCACTGAAATATCCCAAAACATATTTTTAGTAAACTATTGAATTAATTCCAAATAAGATAATTTTAGAGCTGTAATTTTCAAATTTTTAAATGTTAATAAGCATAAATATTGAAATAGCTTTTAGGATTTTCCTCATTCAAAATTAAAAAGGTGGCATTGTCATCATTTCTGGATAACTAAATAATATGGTTTACGGTGATAAAAATAACAATAGGACTAATGTATCCAGGCACAATGAAAATGGGACACAAAGATCTGTTAACAATGCAACATTATAATAATATAAAAGAAATGATTTTGAAATACACTGATGGTTGACTAAAACTTTAGAAGGGAAATGTAGGTCAAGATGTCTGCTAGACTAAATGTGTGAAGAACTATCACAATCAAATAACAAGATATAAATAGGTGATTGGTCATGGGGATCAGATAGATGCCTGCTAGACTAAATGTGTGAAGAACTATCACAAATCCTCGCTTTCGCGTGGATTCGAACTCGTGACCATCGGTACGCCAGTCGAGCGCGCTACCACTCGACTAAATGTGTGAAGAACAATCACAATCTTATAACAAAATATAAATAGGTGTTTTGTTATGGGGATCAGATAGATGCCTGCTAGACTAAATGTGTGAAGAACTATCACAATCTTATAACAAAACATAAATAGGTCATTGGTCATGGGGATCAAAATAGCCAACACTGAGTGGCACATTCAGCATTCTGGTGTGCTCGAGATATTTGGGTTTAACCACATGTAAGAATCTTCACAGCCAATGAGAAAATGCTAAGCCAAAGAGAACATTTGCCAGTTCAACTTAAAAATGTCGACTTAATGGGACTGGCTAGTTAAATAGGTTCGGCGAGTTAACCGAGGTCGGGATAACTGGATTCCACTGTTTATAATTAGACTTACCTGACCAACCAATCCGAATGCTTTGTCTGTAGAGTGATGGTCAATGTAAGATTTGATTTTCATGTACAGCCATCCACACTCGGATATTTTCAGAATTTCTTGCTTGTAACCTTTGGGGATGCCAGACTGTAAGGCACAGTTTGGTGTTTGGGTTAGATTAAAAGAAATGACTTTACAAACGTTTAGACTGCTGAGGTTATAGAGATGTTGGGCAAAATTTATAGAAGATCTAAACATCTACAAATCACTATTTAATATACGTTATATCAGCTTATCTTCAAAAACAAGTAAAACATTCCATTTGGTGTTACCGACCTCTTCCCCTTCAACCTAGTTTCTCATAGTTTTCTTTATTTTAGATTTCTGTCAAGTGATGATCTGAAAGTCTTGTCTCTTTAAACTAGAGACTGAAGCAATGACCTTACTTTGAAAAGCTTCCAGTTCTTTCGTAATTTTGCAGTTGTTTGTTCAGATCATGTTATGGCTGGCTATCAGGGCATGGAGGCAGGGATTAATTCTTACCTCATGATCCACTTTGAAGGCATCAGCAATACCATCAAACTTGATCCAGCGGCCCGAGATGCCCTGCAGCACATACACAAGATCTTTGAGAATGGATTGCTCTGACGGATGCTTGGATGCTGCGGGGAGAAGAATAATAATTATCAGTGTTTTTTTAAAGGATTTCACCGTTCAGCTCTCAGAGGCTATTAATGGGAATTGTTGGTTTAACAAAATAAACATTCAATGTCCAGAGAAAGATCCCCTTACTTTTATCTCCATGTTGTGTCCCTCGGGGTAAACTGTTAGCTGCTTGCTGGGAACTTGGAATATTTTCTGTAGACAAAAGTGGGAAAATATCTGGGAATGATGACTCTAAATGGTACCAGACTTTGACAGACAAAAAATCTTTTATAAATGGTACCAGACTTTGACAGACAAGAAATCTTATATAAATGGTACCAGACTTTGACAGACAACACATCTTTTCTAAATGGTACCAGACTTTGACAGACAAGAAATCTTTTCAATGAATGACCACAAGTTTTGTTTTGATTTTATAAATAGTCTGAAGCTCATGGGTAAGAATTATTTGCTGCACATTTTTATAGCTGTACTGTTGAGATAGTGTAAGTGTGCAAGACAAATATGTTGGTATAAAGGAGTATGAATTTTTAACACACTGACCAGAGGAGGGGTATAAGTGTGTGACTTTTAAGTAGTAATAATGAAAACATTAGAGCTTTAGAAAATAATTACCTTTGTTTTCAACGTGTCTGCTGAAAATGGAAACGGTGCGCAATCTGTTGGTGGTGGGGTCTGAGTTGGTGGGCCGATTTAAGCCCAGGGCAGGAGTGGTCAAGTGGCTAGTAGACATAAAACAGGGGATATCTTAAGTCTGTTACAAAAAGTAACAAGATAATTTATGTTATTGTTTTCTAAAATTGTCACTTGTGTTCTTGGTTAGCTGAGTGTAGGTGATGTCATAGATTTAGAGAACATTTTCACAAAATAAGCCTCTCAAACCATTTAACTGAGGCATAAATAAGTGCACGTCTGGTTTACTATTAAAGAGTAATGGGAGCAGGTTAATAGACGAACTAACACATACTCCAGAGTTTACAGCAAACAGATTTATAGACAAACTAACAAGGTTTTGATAGATCACCAAATAGCATCACCCAATTATATATGAAAGAATACTTCATTACTACATAAAATTAAATGATGATATTAACATCTAAAATCATATTGAAACTAACATCTATGTATATAATTCACCAGAACAAGAACAAGTAGTGTGCAAATAAGCATCACAAATGACCCTCGCTCATAAATTACAGTTTATGGTTGGTGGGCGATGGTAGCAAAATGTGGGAGCCACAGGTCACAACAACCGCAGTGTGCATGTCTCGAGACCAACATTGCGTCGGCACCTTACGTTCACTCGCATTGTTTTCATGCCTTCAACCTGCTTTTTGAGTCTATTCTCCTCCCCCTCCCCCTTCCCAAATTTTTGCAAGATCTAAGAGTAAGTCTGCGGCTTATGCTACTCCGAGGGTCGTATCTAGTTTAATGTAAGCGCAGCCAATAGATTAAGAATGGATTAAGAATAGGATCTAATTATTGTTTTAAATATCATTGACTCAAATAATTCTTTACGGCATCAAACCAAACAAATCTTTTTTAACAACTCTTACCTTGGAATAAATGACTGGGCCAGAGGTTCAGCATCCCCACCACTCAAGTCCCTGCTCCTAATGCTGCTAATGCCACTGCTGCCCCCGGTGTAATAAGATACACTTGACAACGCTGCGGCAGAACTTCTTTCTTGGGGTTTTATACCTCGTAGATCTGCTGCATTATAAGGTGTTGAAACCAGGTGAGACGGTATTCCATGGGAAGCTAAGCCTATTCTAGGGACTTGTGCCTGTGAAATAGTTTTTAAAATGTTGACGTGAAATAACACTGAAATCAACCAAAGTTGATGGAGACAAAAGAAGTTGAATTACAAAAAAATGAGGTAATATGGAAAGCATAATCATTGATAAAGGATGACAAAGAATTCATCAATCATTTTAATGGTTCGAAGCTACATTCCTTACATTATGGGCTGAAATATATGATACTTAATGGCAAGGCTGTTTGGACAGTGGCTGAAGTAAAGTAAGTAGTTGTGAAATGAAATCAAACAACTGAAAGGTTTACCTGTTGACTTTGTTCATCTAGTGAGGACAGTTCTTGTAGTAGCTTTAAAATTGCAGATCTATTTCTCAACAACATCTGCAAAATAAACAAAATTATTCATTTATTCAAATCAATTGTGGCACAAATTAAATTGCTACATGCAGTAGTTTTCCTCAAAATGTTTTGAGAGTTGCTGGGATTGTTGTAACCTTAAATATCAATTTCAGTTCAATAATTATTTTTTAAACTAAGCAATTAGTATGATAATTTTCCCTCCCAGTCTGCCTATATTATAAACTTGTTCATTCACTACCTGAGACTGCAACTTGCGGTGCAGGTCAGCAAAATGTGACGCATCTCTCTCTTTCCCATGACTCACCACTATTAAGGGTATAATGAATTATTGAAGATATCAAAGAAATAAGTACAGTTCAGTGACAAAACAATAAAAGACAAAACAATAAGGTGACAAAATGACAAGGAGACAAAATGACATTTGGTGATCACAGTAAGTATTTCATAAAATGTTCAATGTTAAGCTAAAAAACTCATGTTTGGTATCTCCAAGCAAACCTAATGTAATTTGATTGTTATAGTTAGTTTAATTTCAGATTAAACTTGGCTCAAATAATGAAAGGAAGAAGCATACCACAAATAACTTAAAATTTTTGTTAAAGATATAGGACACAGCTTACACTGTTTTTTCACACGCTCAACAATACGAAACTCATCTTCATCTTTTGTGGATGTTTGGCTGGAAGTAAAATAAGAATAGTAACACAGGTAAATTGGCTGTTGACGAGTCAAAAAACACAATAGCCTAAAAAAATATTTCATTTAAAAAATAAAAAAAATGATAACTAATAATTTTAATCTCAAAAGTTGTGTTACTTCCAGTGGTTATGAAAGATTCTTTAAAAATTAGCCGAAACTTTTACTGACGTGTTAGTTTAAAAATAAAGCTCAAATTTATTGTTTTCATTACATAATTTGCGTATTTTGTATTTTATCTAAAAATATGAAAGCCTCTCAAGGACAAAGTAGGTAAGAAAGGCTCAGAAATGTGTCACTTCACTTCTCAAATTTTCCACAGTTCTGTAGGATGCAGGAAAAGTACTATCATATTTAAAGTTTGAAAATTAACTCTTACAGCCCCAAAGCGCTGTAATGCACTCCTTACCGCTATTACAAAAGCGCTGTAAAGCGCTCTTAGATAGCACTCTCGTTAGAAATGAGATCACGGAAAGTAAAAACACTAAAATGCTTGAAAAAATGATGTATTCGACTTCCAGGAATGGCGGCCGTTGCCCGCGCTAGTGTTATCGCTCGATTCACCAAGTTTTTTGGTAGTATTTACGTTTTTTTAAAAGATGCCATTTTTCTTTACTTTATTATAAAAATAATAGTACTAAACTACAGGTAAATATAGTATTTAACTCTAGACAGTGTTTTGGACGCGTAAAATAATCATTCTTAGCCTAAAAAGTGAAGTCATTATGACAATAATAATATAAATGGATTTTAAGCAATTTTTAAAATTTCCTAACCAGTTGATCGCATATGGGAAATCCTTACGGGAATGAGGCGGAAGTTTATTGAAAACCATATGGGGCTTTAAGGGTTAATAAACAACTTGCTAGATATGTCGCATTTTGCTTATTATATAATGGCAGCTTATCTTTAGATTTTACGTAGACATACAACTAGCTAGAAATAATCTGATTAATTCCTTACCTGCTACAAATTGTATGTGCAAATTGTACATGATGGACAACATCCCCTGCGTGAGTAACAAAATTTATTGTATTAAAAATTATTACATTTTATCAATATACATTAATGGCAAAGTTTATTTCCCTCTATTTATAAAAAATAAATGCTTCCATGAATTTAAGAGTGTATTTCATTTGTACGACTTAAATGGACATAGAGATTTAAATATAAGGATATTATTACTGTGATAGTAGAAATGGGAATTCATTTCCTAGCAGATTATGTTTAACACAATAAAATAATTAAACATTAGTTAATTTTATCAGAAATAAATTTGTCAATAGTGTGCTTGCCTCACAAGCTGAGGGCGTGGGATCTTGCCCACGTTGAAGCCACAATAAAAATGTTGATGAATGACATTAGAAACCCTTACGACCACACGGTTACGGGACACACGATAAAAAAATATTTTAAAAAAAATTTTATTAGATGTATTTCAAGTGGGAATAATCATATAAAGTTAAAAAAAGTACAATAATTATAATTGTTTAAATAAATAAACCAGTAAAAACCAAGTTTTTCATTGTAAATCCTTTATATACTAGACATAACTATAAGGATGTTCATTATAATACGCAGTGCAAAACAATCCGAAAATACAAAATTCTATTTATGTCTCGTGAGATGTGTTTAATTAATATCATGTGCACTGATCATCATGAATAAACTTTTAAAAAGTACTGTCAATGTAATGCGCACCTTATTGCGTGACATGAATGGTTGTTGAACATATTACGCACCACAATACTCTATCTCAAAAAATTAACATGATATAAAGAGATAAATAAAATAATTTAAAAATTCAATTACTGTCCATTCGATCGATTTGAAATTTTGATACATCATTTTTATCATTCACATGAGTCTGCCTGAAAAACTTCAGGTCCCTAGTTTACAAAAAAGTGGGTTAAAAATCGATCCAAAGTATTTTCGGCAATGTCGCGGGGTCGGTCGCACGGCTCAGACACCACAAGTTATTATAAGGATTTAAAACGGACAATATTTAAATTTTCTGTTGATTATAAGGTTCCAGGCTCAGCCCTTCTGTGCATTTTTAAAAGAAATTTTACTGCTTTAAGTGAATCACTTTGCTAAAACCTCCTTACCTATTACTTTCACACATTGTCTCACAAACACACTGTTACATTTAAATATGTATTTACTGTAAAGCAATCTAATATTTTTGCAGGAGTTTTATTTAAAGTTGTGCATTTACATGTGACATCATTTTTAACACCCTCTCACACACCGTCACAAATGCATGACCCCCTCCCTTACCCCACTTGGCGCATGATGTCAGTCAAGGATGTTTTTTGGTAGTTTTAACAGGTTTTTTTTCGAAGATACGTTTTCGTTATACTTTATTACTAAAATAATAGTACTAAACTACAGGTAAATATTGTTTCAAACTCAGTACGGTCTTTTGGATGCATAAAATAACCATTCTTAGCCTTAAAAATGAAGTCAGTATGACAATAATATTATAAATGGATTTTACGCAAATTTTTTAATTTCATAACGGGTTGATCGTAATACGGGAAATCCTTACGGGACTGGGGCGGAAGTTTATTGAAAACCTTCTGGGGCTTTAAGTATAGCGCTGAGTAGTCTTTCTTAGAAAATTAACACGCCGGTGAAGAAGAAAAAGTCGGCCATATTTGTTTTTTACGGTGCCGATGTTTGGTCAAAATATAAATGGAGGTCAACCGATTACTATGGAAGGCTACATTGATGAAATCAATGATTTTCCAAACAAAATTAATATGATTATTGTGTATATTTAAGTCTAAGTAGCGTATGTTAATTAAATACAGAATATTTAAGACATTAGTAGCTTAACGATGTTGCAAGAGACACAGAAAATTCTCCAATGAACATCGCGTTGCATGAATAGTGATAGCGTCACTGGAAACCAACTAATTGATGTACTCGATCCCCAAATTTATTTGTTTTTCGATTACTGTGACGTAAAACGACTAATTCGGGGATCTCCGTAGAGCTAATAAAAATTTTCCGAAAAAATATTTCTGTAAATTTACGACATGCGCAGATCGATGCGCGAACGAGTATTGAAGTGCCTAATCATATCTAACACCCTCTCACACATCG
Source organism: Radix auricularia (assembly GCA_002072015.1). Lineage (NCBI taxonomy): Eukaryota > Metazoa > Mollusca > Gastropoda > Lymnaeidae > Radix > Radix auricularia. The sequence continues at coordinate 14,071 of MUZC01001566.1, forward strand.
TCACAAAGGCATGACCCACTCCCTTACCCCACTTGGCGCGAGTTATCAGTCAAGGACGACCCCTAAATATGCCAACCTTAAATAGGACCTACTTAATTTTCATTGGCTTATTTTGTTTGGGTCTCAATTCCCTGTGGGCTGTTAAGACGCTAGCGTCTCGATAGCCTGTGGGCTATTAAGACGTTAGCTTCTCAATAGCCACTGCCACTTAAGTTAAGTGGTAAAAACCTACATCTCCGACCGGGCCGACCTTATCGGCGGCCATCTTGTTGCTATGGCACGTCACCGGCCCGGAAAAATAGTGCGAGCCCCGTGAATTTTCCGAAAATTCTAAAGCTATACCTAACCCAAACCCTAAAATTAAAATAACAACTATCCTTCATAGCAACGGGAAGAGACGCGACGCTCCGGTCGGAGATATAGGTTTTAGCCAGTTAAGTTAAGAACACTAATAAAATTAGTAAGAATTAGTATAAAATTAAAGTATCAGTATCAGAACACTGAGAACAGACTGAACAATGAACTGTTCTGAAATTTAACACTGATTACTGATTACACCCATTACTGACTGAACAGGTTTTAGTTTTACCTCCTTTCAGTCCTGTTATTTTTGAACAAAGACGATAAAGCAGTTCAGATACATTTTGAAATTGTTCCTCTGCAACTTTCCTTGAAGCCATTACTAAAAATAAATAAAAACATACTATCTCAGCATGTTTACAATTTATATATTTTTTTAATTTAATGATGTCTTTTTCAAATTTTGCAATTCAGATCGATTCTGCTCCAATCTTGTTTTGGTCACACTTAATGTCGAGATAAAACAAAATAAGCCGAGATAACATGTTGTTTGGTGTTGCATATGTATTATGATTATATATTTTATTTCTAAATGAATAAAAATAATAACATTGATAAAATATAGCATTGATAAAGCAGTTTCTACTGGTTTTTTTTTCAAAACAGCTTTAAGTTGATTTTTTTAAAAATTTGTAGGAGCATCTATCAATTTCAATAGTCAAAGTGGAAAGCTCTTGCAATTTAATTTTAGGTAGCATTCGATTTTTACTATTGTCAGACAGAGGTATGACTCTGCCCTCTGACTACACACACTTAAGTGTTCAGAGTAATAAGAGTTCACTAATATACTCCACTTGAACTTGTGTCCACTCTTGTAATCACACATTCATCCGCAGTGCTTCTCATACCATTGAAAACTATATTAAAATTGACTCTATTTATGTTATGACTATTTTATTAGACTATAATTATAATTAAAGTTTTGAAACTTTAACAGTGAACAGGTTTATGTAAATATAAAGAAATCAGAACAGGCCCTGTATATGACAATACATAAGCTATAAATAATAATCTATACGCAAGAATTAGGCAAGGCCTAGTAATAGGCCTACATACTACATTGTGTCAACATAAAAATGCCTTTACAATTTATTATAATATCATTCAAACACTTACATTGTTTGTTCAATCACAGACACTAAAAAGTGTTAATGCATTAATAATGTAATTGCAAGAGTGCCAGGGGCGTAGCGAGGGGGGCAAGGGGACATATGTCCCCGGGCGCCACGTTAGGGGGCGCCAAAATGAGTACTTTGTCGATTTCTCACCAACCATAACATAACATCTATCTTATTGAAACAAACGCCAAATAATAGCTTATAATATTTAAAACAATTTTGGAAAAGGAATTTTTGAAAAATCTCTGTTGGTTTGATTGTTGTAATTTTAGCAGCAATTTGTAGATAACCTTTTGTTTTTGTTTAGTTTCAGAAGTATTGACTTGAAAGGATTCTGTATGGGACCCATCCACCAAAGAAAATATTGATAAGTTAGAACAAATCCAAAAAAAAAAGAGCTGCCAGATTCATTACTGGAGAATATTCAAAACTGACAAGAGTAACACCATTAGTTAAATCATTAAACCTTGAAACACTAGAGGATAGAAGAACCAAGAGTAAATTAGTAATTATACATAATTCAATTAATTCTAATTTAGAAATACAACACAAAGATAACTTAATACAACCCTCAAATAGACATAAAGATAAAAACACCTTTCTTGTTCCATATGCAAGGACAAACACATACAAGTTTTCTTTCTTTCCGTCCGGTATTCGGTCGTGGAATGGGTTGCCTGAAGAAACCAGGAAAGCCTACACTTTATCATCATTTAAAACTCTAGTAAGAATACAGGACTAAACACAAAACCATAGAAATACGTAGGACGCAATAATCTTCTTTACAGAAGGAGCATCTGTAACATATAAGATAAGCTAAGATAAGATTTTTAATGTAATCTAGAAAGGTTGTTAATGGGATTTTCCTGTTATGTCAATGGTAATGTTAGACTGTTGCGTGGTGCGCATTCTATTGACACATTCTTTGTGTGACTCTAGAATGATTTGCCTTAAATAATAATTTTTAAAAAAACAACGGAAATTCTTTGTTGGAAATTGCATTTAAATACTCGTTCCAGTTTTTATTAGACTTGTTTTTCAAGTGAGCCCCCGGAAAATGTCAGTCCGAGAAGGAGCGCAAACGTTGTGTCATGCCCCCGGGAGCTTATGACCCTAGCTACGCCACTGAAGAGTGCAATTACTGTACCGTATAGATCAGTACTTCTCAAAGTGGTGGTCCGCGGACCGGCGCCGGTCCGTGGGCCACCCGCCGCGGTCTGCAAAAGTTATAAGAAACCGAAAAATCTAATAATTATCCTACATTTTCATCAATTAATACTAACCATATAGAGTATAGAATATTTCAATTTATTTTGAAAAAGCACATAAAGTGAAACAAATAAAATAAAATAAATTAAATTTCGCTGCCACGTCAGTACAGGGAAAATCATGCAGTGGTCCCTGGTGCAATGAAAAAAAATTCCTGTCGGTCCGCCAGACTAAAAAATTTGAGAAGCACTGGTATAGATAGTGTATTTTACGCTTTTAAACAATAAAGAAATCTTTTATTACTCTGGTTGCTAAAGACCAGTTTTGATATNCCCCCGCCCCCCCCCCCCAAAAAAAAAAATATAAAAAAAATAAAATAAAATAAATAAATTAAATAAAAATAAAAAAATAAAATAAAAATGAGGGGTTTCATTTTTTTATTTAAAAAAAAACAACAAAAACAACAAAAAAAACAGAAAAACTATGTCTTAAATTTTGAGTTAATATTTTTGTTCTTTTTATTTATTAAAGGCTTGCAAAAATGAATTTCTATGTAAATATAATTAAGAAATTTAATTTTCTTGAACATAGGCACTTTAAAAAAAATCTTTCATAGGAAAATATTTTCACAGCAAAAAATTTCAGTCTTCTCGATTTAGTATGAAATGTTTTTTCACTGATAGATTGCTTGATGATTACTTCGGCAGCCGAAGTAAATTTTATTTTGAACGACGCCAATCAGAAACGCTACTGCAGTGACGCATTTTAAACGATGAAAAATGTCTGGTCTGACTATATCTATATATATAATTCTCCTCATGGCTCAACCATACCGTACACCAAGCTGTCTAACCCCACCGACCAATCTGTTGGCAAGAAAAGGTAGTTCAGAGGGTGGTGAGTCATCGAGACTAACAATGCGTTCAATTGAGGTCAATTACTTTGTTCTTTCAGAACAACATAATAGCATGTATTTCGTAGTGTAGTGGTTATTTCATTCGCCTAACACGCGGAAGGTTGTAGGTTCAAAACCCAGCTAAGACATTTCGTTTTTAATTTTTAAAAATGTTTGTCGTTGTGCCAGTTCATTTTCCCACGTTCTATTCGAACATTACTTCCCAACACGACTGTAAGTTTTGTTTCTCGACATTAGCATAATAACTTCGTGCTCTCCATTGTGCTCAGTGACAGAAAAGTAGTCACACAGCTCCTCAAGAATTACTTTCATAAAATGAATATTTTAAGCACCCTCCCTCGCTGTCCAGGCATGCGCAACTGTGTGTATCCGTAGCAGTGTGTAGCTCATCGCTCCTGTGTTCTCAGTTGCTTTGGTATCTTTTACAGTGGTCTGAGCCACGTTGCCTTCCGATTCCGGCTGGTTTGGTTTGCTAACAGGGCCAAACATTCAAAAAGATATGTCTGTTTCTTCCAAAACCTGTTTTCAGTCATGGACAATTGTATGTTGCTCTCTCCAGAGTTCCTTCTTTTCACTCCCTCACAGTCATTTGCCCAAACCCACCCCATTTGGACAACTGAGTTTTTCATGAAGCCTTCACCCGTCACTAAATCATTAGCGGCGCATGCTACGACGCGGGTCAGATAGTATATCATATTATTGAAGATATCAACTGTTATATTCAAGTATTTTGTCTACAATTCACAATTTCACATTCTTGCAGCCGAAAAGGTAAGCAAATGATTATTGTATTTAATTTTGTAAAAAGAGAGAAAGATTGAACGATTTTACTCGCATTATTTTTGAGTCGAAATTCTACGATTTACTTTTCCCGACGCAAATAAATCTGTAATAATGATTGTCTTACCTACTATTGTTTAACAGAAGGTCACCTATGGTGGCGGTGGTTAAACAATTTTGAGAATTGTGATATTATATTGTAACAAAGTTTATCAGTAGATAAAGTATATTGTACATAACGTGGGCGATTGCTAAAATAATAAATTTTTAGATTTTAATTGTGAAAGTTACGAAATTATGCCAAAAGTTTAATATCTGCCACCGAAGAAGAATTAATGGGTGTTCATTCCAAGGTTTTCCACTTTTATGATGAGCAGAAACGTAACTGGTTAGGGGCCGTCCATAAATGACGTCACGCACCTAGGGGGGAGGGGGTCTCACTTTTGTGGCGATGCGTGACGTGGGGGAGGGAGGGGGGTTGAAGAAATGTGACGTCACATCGAAACAGTAACTTTAAATAAAACTTCCACTCATTCCACTGAAATATTTGGTCTCTTAAAATTTATTTAAATTTAATGACTTTTTTTTATTCAGTGCTTCTCAAAGTGCCTGTCGATAGGCCATCAGCCGCCGGTTGGTTTAAGTTATCAAGACACGAAAATTAAATATAATTATAAGTTTGAGAACCCACAAGAGAACATACCAAATTGTTACGCTGCGACGTTTGACGTTGACATCAAAGCATTTGTGTTGTCACCAGCTTCTTTTTAGTTCTCTCGCGGCAGGAGTCTGCGAACTTTTTTTTTT
>MUZC01001566.1:21109-36124 GCA_002072015.1 Radix auricularia
ATATTTTGAAATTTTTTAACTGCTATGGACGGTTGTATTATGTTCCTCTGTGATACAGATGGGGGGTCTACGATTATGTGACGACGCGTGACGTAGGGGGGGGAGGGGGTCAAAAATCGGCAAAAATCGCGTGACGTCATTTATGGACGGCCCCTTATACGCAGAATACATTGATCATTGCTGTCGGCGTCCTTGGCAACTGCCCCGATGCCAAATCGTTGTTACGCCTCTGTTTCAGAGGAAGAGATTTTTAAAAAAATAGAAATATCCAAGGATGACATTGATCTCAAAGACGACGCGAAAGACAGGTCCTTACTTAACGTTTTGATATTCATAGCTGTGTCGGACTTCGTAGAATGTGTCCCCTGTCTCACATTGAGTCGACAATTATTTGTTACTCTCTGTGTGCCTGTGGCTTTATGTGAGAGGAGATTTTTTTTTTCAAACCTAAAGCTTATTTAGTATATTAGCGATCAATAGTGGGGCAGTCAAGGTCAAGGCTTTCTAATCCTGCCATCGAGAGTGATTCGGCGCAAGAAATAGATTTCGATGACGTAATTAACACGTTTTTCTGTTTTAAAGGCCAGACAAAAATCTGATTTTGTCGAAATTTAATTAGATTGTATTTTAATTAATTCGATATATTACATATTACTAGGTTGTTCTGGGGCGCCCACATTTTTAAAAAGCCCAAGCAACTTACATGAATGTTATTGCATGCATTCGAATCAGTGTGTCAGACTAAACATTGGTATGCTCCAGAAGACAGCCAAACAATTAAGGGACATAATCAGTATAAAAATCGACAATATGCTGATTACATCCCTTAGCTTTACAGAATGAGTGACATCGGCTTTTTTACATATTATTTTGATGGTTACTGATTTAGCAAACCCAAAACAGAACGGTTACAACCTTGTCTCATTTAAGACTCTTCTCTAATGGTTGGTAATATAATCTAAATTTGGTAATGCAATGTAATTGTAAATTTTAATGGTACGTAATTAGATGAAAGTTTGTCAAATTTGAAAATATTAGTTATTTACCAGTATTAAGAGCCGTCCATAAAGTAGGTCACACGTTCAAATAAAATGTTTCCGTTCTTCTAACAAAATAAACCACAATAGTTGCAGAAATGAAAAAGGGCAGACTGCGCTGTGTAGGACACCTAGAAAGAATGACAAGTGATAGAGGAGTAAAGAGGGTACACCGCCAAAACCCCAGAGGAAAACGGCTCAAGGGAAGAACTAGGCTTAGAAGGATGGATGATGTAGAGAAAGATCAACAACAACTCGGCATCCAATAATGGAGAAGAAAGGCGTTGATAAGGTCTGAGTGGAAGGAGGTCGTGAGGCAGGCAAAGCCCTACATGGGCTGTAGTGCCACAGTGATGGGTGTTAACAAAATACAGTAGAGGTCCGATAATCCGGCACGTTCGGGACCAGCTCGGTGCCGGACTATCGAAAATTCCGGTCTATCGGGCGGTGCCCTTTCTTTTTAGTGTAGGCTTTGCCGTAAAACAAATGAACTATGTTTCTTTTATTAATGTCATAAATAGTTTTGAGCCAATATTAAACTCATTCATTAAAACATTTCTCTTCTCAACTTTTTCTAGCCGTTTGATGATTTCTAGTTTCTGATTGAGAGTCAGTGTTACGTGTTTTCGTTTCTCTCCTGTTGAACTCGAAGGCTTTAAGCTTTGAAAACATGGTCACTGAATAGTTAGAGTGAAACTCACTTTGTTTATGAAAAGTTTCAGAACTTACGTACGTATTACAGTACGCATTACAGTAGAGAGTACTGAGACACATTTTGCAGTGATTCTGAAAGGACACAAAAAGACAACGCACAAAAAAAAAAAAAAAAAAAAATATGGACGCTTTGGGATTTATTTGCTGTGCGCACTGCACCTGTATTTATTGTGACAGCTGAGATTAGCCGACCGCTAATAATTGTTTCCGAGCGCTTCCGGATGATCCCGATATATACTGAAAACTTCCAAATAGCTCTCGGGCATTTATATTCGCTTTGAAGACATACTTTTGGAGAAAACTAAAGTTTTTAATTTTCCGAAGCGATGCCGGACTATCAGGTATTCCGGACTGTTGGATGCCGGACTAATAAAATTCTACTGTAATTAAAATTTGATAAAAATCACCTTGTCGTCACACATAGCCGGACTCCCCTCCCCCTATCACAAAATGTCACACTTTCTAACATCCCCATTCTGGAGCGTGACGTACTTTATGGACGGCCCATTACTTAAAATATAATACCCAGGGCAAAACAAACCGGAAACACAAAATTCTAATTATGTCTCGTAAAACATGTTTAATATAAAGCGCACCAATCATGAATATATTTTTAGCGCATTTTCGAGAAGTCGAATGCGCTATTGCACCCGTTTTGTCCGTCCGTCCGTCATCACACTTGATCTCAGCATCCATAAATCCTAGACCCATGAGGTATATATGTGTTTTGTATGTCCTGACCTGCCATTTGTGCATCAACACTCAGTTACTCGATCCGTTAAAAAACCTCGTTAAAACTACCAAAAAACATTTCGAATCGAGAGGTAACACTAGCGCAGGGAACGGCCGCCATTGCCGGAAGTCGAATACATAGTTTTTCAAGCATTCAAGAGTGGTGCGAAAGCGTGCAAAAGAATTAGTTTTTTTTTTAGTTGACGTCATTAGAATATGTGTAAAAGTTTAGAGAGTTTTACGTCATCATTTGTGGTGACTTGTAGTTAGATTAAAGAGAAAATAAAAAAATTTTAAATGTAAAGAAATGACTTTTAAATTAAAAAAAATGTCAGGTATATTCATTACACAAGAAAATTCATAAACATATGTCTAAAATCTAAACACAATTACTGATAACTACATAATGCTGATATCTAACATAAGTACTGATACATAATACGAAAATGCGATAACACGTCCTGAATTCCAATAGGGACCAGGCTTAACATGATTTTTTAAAAGTATTGTCAATATTATGCACACCTTATTGCGCGACAGGAAAGGTTGTTGAACATAATACACACCACGGCACTATATCTCAAACATTAACGTGATACATAGAACTAGAGATAAATAAAATAATTATTAAAAAACTCTATAATTCAATTAGACTACAGTACATTCGATTTCTCTGACTTCTAATTTTTATCATCGGCACGAGTCTGCCTACAAAATTTCAGCTCGCTAGTTTAAGAGAAAATGGGTTAAAATCGATCCAAAGTTTTTTCGGCACGGCTCAGACACCACAAGTTAATATAAAGGATTTTTAAAAATATATGAATTCTAAACAAAATGTACGGAGGCCTGACAAGACGTCGGCAGAAAAAAAGCCTTCCTCAACGAATAAATAGACAAAAATAAATAAAGTGAACCAAAGCTAGTTAAATGAAATAAAATGTTAATTTAGTTTGAGGCCATATAAGCACACCTAGATAAATATTAAGTAAAAATGTAGCCAAGGGGTACATTTTTCAATAATTGAGAACTGCAACTTTGAAACAGGAAGTAGACTAAATAATAATAAATAAACTTCAGAATGCTGCCGAAATACTAACGGACGTCTGTCTCCATCCCTACCGTAATGTGTTGGACCACCAGAATTTCTTTACTGAACGCAATATAGTTGCTATGGTAACGCTGTTTACCACCCCCCCCCCCAATTACAAATTAACACTACCCGCAAACGTGTGCATCTAGATAGGTTGACAAACCAAACAAAATTGTTTGCAGTTCTTGTTCTAAATGTTGAAAGAGCAACGTTTTAATACCCGTCCAAATTGTATTGTTCTGTAAAATTCAAACGACCATTAGGTCTCTTACAATATTTAAAAAAAATGATTTGTAGATGTGATGAATCGAGTCGGGTTTTCACATAGTGTATTGTCATATGGTGTGGTGCCACATGGTGTGTGTTCGTATGTGGTGTGTTGCCACATGGTGTGTATTTGTATGTGGTGTGGTGCCACATGGTGTGTGTTTGTATGTGGTGTGGTGCCACATGGTGTTTGTTCGTATCTGGTATGGCGGGGTTTGCTATTGTGTGTTGCTGTGTGGTGTGGTTTTCTATTATGTGCTGCTGTGTGGTGTGGTTGGCTATTACCTCGCAATTCTGCTCCATGGTGAAAAAAGTGAAGTTAGCGGAGCAATTAACGCATTAACCGGACGTGATGTCAGAGCGGAAACTTCTTGAGATACTTGAACTTTCGGTTAATTGAATTTCCTTTTTTTTTTTTTTACATCTTCAGAATACTCCTACACACGTTCACTCAACAACGGGAAAAATAGATGAACAAAAAATAAGTTTTAAAAAGATTTTACACTCTCTGTTACCCCAAATAAAGAAATGTTCTTGTCACACTTTTCTGCCCTGGAATGGTGTAGGGTGAGGGGATATTGCTTTCTAAAGCTTCCTTTTATAATCAGCATGGGGTCCGTGTAACGACCCACTGACCGCCGACAAGTGTGAAATTATGTGATGCCACATGCCTTTTCTTTTAAATTGTTGCCAACCCTCCAGATATTTGATAACATTTTACTGATTTTTACTTGATTGACTCTGATCAAACTTGATCAAACTTAGCATTTCCCCTCCATAACTCGTTACTAGAATGTCAAGAAAAACAAACAAACAAACCACTAATTAAAAAATAAAATAATATTAGGGTTGGTAACGATTAATTTAAATTAAATCGTTAACTTTTGACAAATTTTAATTTACTATTAAATTTCACGAATTAATCGATAATTTTGATTGAAGCCAAACATGTCAAGCGAAGTCACAAAAACGGGTGTTTGACATTTTTATAGTTTATTGAGTTATTTCTCCTGTCTCACAAACATGGAAAATAATATTTTGAAATTTTTTAACTGCTATGGACGGTTGTATTATGTTCCTCTGTGATACAGATCCTTCATACCGTACCGGCATCCTTCCGTCCCGCGAGACGATGGTGCATCACCGTTGGGTTGGGTTGCATTTTCTCGAGTGGCTGTGCAGTCCTATCCTTGAGTGACAGTCTTTGCCACAGTTTTTACACACGAGTTCTGTGCTTCCAAATGTTTTGGCCTTTCTCCTAGCTCTTCTGTCTGCAGCCTCCTCCATTCTTCGCTCCTCGGCTACTATGACGCCCTCTTTGACAACTGTGCGCCACGTGGATCGGTCTTCTGCCTTACACTCCCAGTCACTTGTACGTATTTTGGCTGCTTTCATGTCCCTTTGACAGACATCTTTAAATCGTAAGCGTGGGCGACCTGTTTTCCTCTTTCCTGAAGCAAGTTCACCATATAGGAGTTCCTTCGGGATGCGGCCGGGGCTCATTCTTTTGACATGTCCTAGCCACCTCAGGCGTCTTTCACTAAGAATTGAGAACATGCTTTGGGTATTGGCACGCGTTAGGACCTCACTATTAGGCACTTTGTCTTGCCATTTAATACCAAGGATGCGGCGCAGGCATCTCAAAGGTGATAGGAGTGATTGCAATAATTATCGCGGCATTTCACTCCTTAGTATTGTAGGAAAGACCTTTGCCCGCGTTATACTAACACGTTTACAGAGCCTAGCATCCCGCGTCTATCCAGAATCTCAGTGTGGTTTCCGGTCCGGTCGGTCTACCATAGACATGGTGTTCTCCATACGACAGCTCCAGGAAAAATGCAGAGAGCAGCAGATGCCACTATACATTGCATTTGTGGACCTTACAAAAGCCTTCGACTTAGTCAGTCGCAACGGGCTATTCCAAATACTGGCAAAAATTGGATGTCCCCCTCACCTACTTGCCATCATCAGACAGTTCCATGAAAATATGCTTGGCACAGTACAGTTCGATGGAGCTAAGTCAGAGGCCTTCCCTGTCAGCAGCGGAGTTAAACAAGGTTGTGTACTCGCACCAACACTCTTCGCAATATTCTTCTCTGTACTTCTTCGATACGCATTCAAGGATAGCAGTGAGGGAATCTGGTTACATACCAGAGCTGATGGAGGACTTTTCAACACTGCCCGCCTCCGAGCCAAGACCAAAACGACGGATGTCCTAATTCGAGAGCTACTATTTGCGGATGATGCGGCACTAACAGCACATACAGAATCTGGTTTGCAACAACTCGTGTCAAGCTTCTCCAATGCCTGCAAAGAATTTGGTCTGCAAATCAGCTTGAAAAAGACAAACATCATGGCCCAAGACACTCGACCTCCTCCTACCATAAATATCGATAATGAAAACTTGGAGGTTGTGGACAGCTTCACCTACTTGGGATCCAAGGCCTCCAATACACTGTCCATTGAAGAAGAAATAAACAGCAGAATTGGCAAGGCAGCCGCAACAATGGCTAAGCTAAATAAGCGGGTCTGGCAAAACACCAAACTAACGGAGAAAACCAAACTGTGCGTCTATCGAGCCTGTGTCATCAGTACACAACTATATGGGAGCGAGACATGGACCACTTATACATCACAAGAGCGTAAGCTTAACAGCTTCCATTTGAGATACAGATCCTATGATCTTGGCTATTAAATTGTTTATTAATTATTTTTTAACAAATGGAAATAAAAAAACTATAAATATTTTATTAAATTTTAATAGAATTTCTTCGATAAAATTATTTTTATTGATAAACATTTTAAAGATTAATCGAGAAATTAATCGTTAATTTCCCATTAGCCCTAAATAAAAGGCTTGAAAGTACCACTTAACTTTTCTTTTAAGGGTTTAAAAAATTGATTAAAATTAGCAGTTCTTTCCAGATCGTCTCCTTACCCTATTTATTTTTTGTATTCCTCGTCATATTTATTTTAACAGGATTGGGAATACATTAACGTTTTTCAGAACAAAATAATTTTGTTATCGGCAACTTTGGCGTCTCCTCAAATACTCTCTAGACAATCTTTAACAAAGCACAAAATAGTAAAATTGTAAGTACAGTGGTACCTCAATGTACGAAATTAATCCTTTCCGGTGTGGCTTTTGATTCTTGAAATTTTCGTATAAATGAAAAATAATATGTAAACAAATGCGAACCCTTACTTTTCGAGTGACGCGATGTGGTGAAGCGTCAGATATGGTAGTAGAGGAGGAGAACGGATGACAGAAAACATTATGGCAGTACTTACAAACTTTTTGTTCTGCGCTTTCTAATTTTCTTTTTAACCTTTCATTTTCGTATCCTCACTTCCATCAAATAAGTCGGTTATTAATGGTCTCTTAGCAAAATATTGATCTCACGGAAATTTGTTTTTGCCTGCTTTTTACAATTTTTCTGAAATGAGTCCATCGAATGTCATTGAACTGCGTAACAACACGATCTGTTTGAACTTTTTCGGGGGGTTTCTTTTTTTTAAAAAAAAAAAAAATTTGTATTCGCGTTTTCGCGTTTGTTAATTCTTTTCTTATCTAGGAGCAAAATATTATTTGACTATGAGATTCCATTCGTATCTTGGATTTTTCGTAACTCGAATCAGTCGTATCTCGAGGTACCACTGTATTATAAAAATATTATCATTATTATGGACGAGATTAGATAGTCAATGAATATATCAATATTCGCGATAATCTGTTTAAAATTTCTCATCTCTACTGAGAGTTCAAAATGTGTTGCTGACGTCTATCATGACCGCTTTGTGCCAGAAATGGACGCGACCATATGGGTGTCAAGGACCTGGCAGTCACTGCTATTGTCTCGTGCACAAACACACCCACGAGAGTCCAGATTGAAAACAGATTAATAGAGAGTCACGGCACAATTGCACCACATGGGATGAATATGGTCTTTTCTTTATCCACCTAGGCGGTTGCCCCGCCCCCTCGCTGCTTTCCTATATATAATCGCTCTGTCATCTCTCTGTTTCACTTTTTCTTTGGATACTTCGGATTCCACTGCAGCTAAGTTCCTTCATTTCTCATTGTTTATTTTTATTTTCGTTTTGTTTGTGTCTTGTATGTTCGTTGATAAAGGCTCTTTGCCGAAACGTTCGCTGTTTTGTTACGTCCGGTCAGGCTAACCCATACCTTGTTTACGTCTTTTCCATTGAATTTTGTGCCAGAAATCATAACAAGGGAGCTCACTACACAATATACCGGAACCTAATAATATGGTAGTGAGTATAGCCTCGTCAGGACGACCCAATATGCGGCTGCATACGCGCTCGTTCACTTCCGGTTATTGCTATTCTTGGTAACATTTTTTTTATAAGGTTAAAAATTTCATCGGTGAATGTGTGGCTGTGTGGTCATATTGATAGTAAGATAGTACGCTACATCGCAGGTCCGGGGTTCGATTTCTTATTGATGCCTATTTTTTTTTTTTTCAAACAATACTACATGAATTGATAATGAATAAGATTTTTTTTTTTTTTTTAAATGGTTTGTTTTGATGTTAGGTTTAGGGATAGTCTATCCGATAGACTTTAGGGTTACGTTAAGTGATAGTTATTAGGGTTTGGGTTAGGTTTAGTGATAGTTTTTAGGGTTTGGGTTAGGTTTAGTGATAGCTTTTATGGTTTGGGTTAGGTTTAGTGATAGTTTTTAGGGTTTTGGGTTAGGTTTAGTGATAGATTTTAGAGATTGTTTGAATGCACATATAGAATCGGAGGTTCAATGAAAGGCGCAGTGAATACTTGTAACTCTTCAATTTTATAAACATCATTTTATAAACATTGTTACTAAGAATAGCAATAACCGGAAGTGGACGAGCGCGTATGCAGCCGCAAATTGGGTCGTCCTGACGAGGCGATACTCTCTACCTAATAATATATTCTATACATTTGTTTTGTTGCCGCCCTTTGAGCAGTGTTACTAAGTTTGATTGAGACGCATGTTAAAGAGAGCTCGTTTTGTTTTTACATTTGAAGACCGTTTATTTCTCTTTGAGATTTGGTTCACTATTGAATTTTAGAGATTAAAAGGACGTTTTTACCACTTAATGTATGTTTACCTGTAGGATGGCATGGTCAATTGTGCGCTAGCTTCACAAAGCTAGAGGTATTTGGATCCAGCCCATGAGAAGCCAAGATAAAAATGTCGATGAATGATTAATGTGAAAAGAAAATCCAACACTGACTTAAAGAGGAGATGGACGCCACCAAGTCTACCAAGCCCCGACAAAATTCCAATGGAAACATTAGAATCCCCTACGACCACGCGCCACAGAGCACAGATTAACTTTCATTCAAATTTATTGTTATAAAAAATATTGTCCATGGCAGCTTGAATCAAAACTTAGTTTCACGGATATTTTCGTCACGTGGGATTGAAACAAAGCATTTTTTTCAGTTCTTTTATTATGAGTATGTATAGTGAATACTCAAATCAGATTCATTTTATTTTCTTATTTTAAATTGAAAACAAAAATTCACTTATTGCTGCTACTCTTATATTAAATAAAACAAATGAAATGAAATGATTCAACCAGCCTAGAGCCGCATTGTAAAATTTCCAAACATTAACATTCAATTTCTTACATTCCCAACATTAACATTCAATCTCTTACATTCCCAACATTAACATTCAATCCTTAACATTTTTCAAAGAATGTATTCAACGAGCTGGTGAAATCAAGCAAAAATGCCATGAAAGAACTCACGAACTTTTAAATTTCCTTCAATAAACCGCATGCATCCAATGCCCCCTTGATAATTTAATTGAAAACAAGAGTATTGTTCTTTAATTGCACTGCATGATGATCAGAAAATATCCAATAATTATTTTCACACCTGTGACGTGTGTCCCAGATGGACGTCCACAATTCTGTCTGTCTGGAGTTAAGTTCGTTCTTTTGATTGATAAATAGATTTTCAACAATTCTTATAACTATGATTATATTTAATGCAATCCTTTAAGGAAATCTAGGAGAAGAGGCAAGAGGATTATCTGAATAATTTCTTAGAAATTTTTATGTGAGTATCATAGTCTATGTATGTTGTGAGTATCATAGTCTATGTATGTTGTGAGTACCATAGTCTATGTATGTTGTGAGTACCATAGTCTATGTATGTTGTTAGTACCATAGTCTATGTATATTGTGAGAATCATAGTCTATGTATGTTGTGAGAATCATAGTCTATGTATATTGTGAGAATCATAGTCTATATATGTTGTGAGCATCATAGTCTATGTATGTTGTGAGTATCATGGTCTATGTAAGTTGTGAGTACCATAGTCTATGTATGTTGTGAGTATCATGGTCTATGTAAGTTGTGAGTATCATAGTCTATGTATGTTGTGAGTATCATGGTCTATGTATGTTGTGAGCATCAAAGTCTATGTAAGTTGTGAGTATCATGGTCTATGTAAGTTGTGAGTATCATATTCTATGTATGTTGTGAGTATCATAGTCTATGTATGTTGTGAGTATCATAGTCTATGTATGTTGTTAGTACCATAGTCTATGTATGTTGTTAGTACCATATTCTATGTATATTGTGAGTACCATATTCTATGTATATTGTGAGTACCATAGTCTATGTATGTTGTGAGTATCATGGTCTATGTAAGTTGTGAGTATCATATTCTATGTATGTTGTGAGCATCAAAGTCTATGTATGTTGTGAGTATCATGGTCTATGTATGTTGTGAGTATCACAGTCTATGCATGTTGTGAGTATCATATTCTATGTATGTTGTGAGTACCATAGTCTATGTATGTTGTTAGTACCATAGTCTATGTATGTTGTGAGCATCATAGTCTATGTATGTTGTGAGTATCATGGTCTATGTAAGTTGTGAGTATCATGGTCTATGTAAGTTGTGAGTATCATATTCTATGTATGTTGTGAGTATCATATTCTATGTATGTTGTTAGTACCATATTCTATGTATGTTGTGAGTACAACCGTTATTAAGAACGTTGGCGTTTACACATGATTTATTAACATTTTTTTTCCAACTTTATTTTTCAATGGTTAACAAATTTTTGGCCATTTGGGCAAGGGTCAGGAAACCATGGCTCGTGAGCCAGATGTGGCTCTATTGATGGCTGCATATGGTGCTCATAGATTATTAAAAAGAAAAAGTTTATTCAGGCTCATTTGATCAACATATTAATTGCATATTAAAAAAAAACAGCATAATAAATAATGTGTTAAAATTACAAAAAAATGCACACACTTACTTACATTTTTAGTTTTAAACATAATGTATCGATCTAACAGAATTACTTTTTAAAATACGTGGCATTTATGGCTCTCTCAGACAAAATGTTTCCCGGCAACTGTAGTAGAGGCTGTCCATAGATGACGTCACGCAATTTGGGACGATTTTTGTTACCCCCTATCCCCCCTCCCCCCAGTCATCACACGTAAAAAGAGAGACTCCCTCTAATATGACGTCACATAGCTTCTACCCACCCCTTAAAAGCCGTATTTTCTATTCAAAAATACGTTAAGAATAATTTTATCTCATTTAAGTATGAATATAGTGTACGGCTGCACTCTAAAATCTTAACACTTGTTAACCCATATAAAAAGTCATTAAATTTATTGTAAACAATTAAATATTAAAGAGGAACTTTTATTTAGAGTTGAGCTTTTTCATGTGACGCCACAGTTCTATAACACCCCCTTCTCCTCGTAACTCATGGTAACAAATGTGGGACCCCTTACCCACCCACCAACCCTTTTTTTGGGTGCGTGACGTCATTTATGGACGACCCCTTAGTCGACATTTATCATATCTCATAAGATTTTTTCTGCTTTTTTTTTTAAAATATAAAACTTTTTAAAATTTTTTATTTGGCTTATATATTAAAACAGTTATCTTAGTTGTTAATCGAATTTTAATAAATCAAATAAATTTTAATTGCGATAAAAAATTTGACGATTAATAGATTAAGTAATCGCTAATTTCCGCAGCCCTAATACTAATATGGAGCACTCGATATGATTACAGAGACCACATCGGCTATTATAGATATTGAGTGGACACAGTAACAAAACGAATATTTTCTACCATCTCAATATTACTGTTACTAGTGTAACGTACCATAGATGGTCAAGTAAACTTCAGGAGACAGTGATTCATTCCCATTCTCGTAATTTTCACAGTAACAACCTCATGAATGTGTTTTTAAATGGGATTTAAAGAAATGTATTCTCCCATTCACGTGATTCTTAAATTTGAAATGTAAATTGAAATTACTAATTTATTTTTATACAGATTTTTCAGGTTTTTTAACAACTTAAATTTCATATATAGTTTAATGTATTTTTGGTGAACAGTAATTTTTTTTTTAATTACAACTTTTTCGCCCCCCCCCCCCTCTCGGGAAATAGCTAAAATGTTAAAATAATTTTTTTAAATGTTTCCTCCCCTCCAATTTTTAATTAGCTCTATTAGTATTGTTGGACAACTTTCGGCCGCCATGTTTGTCATAGCAACAAACATGACGGCCGAAAAATACTTAGATCAAATTTTAAGTAAAAAATATTTCACTGCACTTGCAAATAGCGAAGAAATTAAAGAAAAATGATCTATTGTTTCTGTATTATTTTTTACATCTATAAAATAAGTATTGCATTAAATTTTAAACAAAAGTCGTGGCGTTAAGTGTGAAAAGTGAAAGTAACTATTAATTATTAATTCTTTTTTTTAAAACTTAAAAGTCTTACAATTATTTGATTATATTAATAGATTTTCTTCACATTTTTTTTGCAAATAATTTTTGTTTAAAAAATGTAAGTTCTAGGTAAGTTTAATAGGTAATATTTACAATTTACACATCAATTTATTTTAAAAAGTTTAAAACCACTCACTTTAAACGATTTTAGATATTTATATTTTGACTGAAATCACTAGTGATCTATTTCGGTTGTAGTATGAAACTGTGGTGGTTGTCACCTACCTTATCTCGTTCCTATAACTTGGAATTCGTTAATTTGAAGCAGTGTTGCCAGCGCAGCGTTGCGAAGTTCTGGGAAATTTCCCAAATCGTGGGGATCTTTGAGCCAAAGTTTTAGAAGGGAATTCGTAAGCTTTTTGCCTAAAATATGGGAATAATTGAGATTGTCAATTTTTAAAAATTGAATACATGCTTGAATGAAAATAAAATAAAATAAATATGAAACATGCTCATTTTCGAATAACAAATACTTTTTTTGGGTGGTGCGAGGCTCTTTGACGTCATATTTGTTTATTTTTAGCGTGTCTAGGTTTTTAAAATTTATTTCTGACGTTTTGGCTAGGTTTTTCCCAACATTGTCACTGACAGTTGACAGACTGGCTGGCACTGAGCCAGATGGAACACGTGAGCACACAAACGTCACCAAATCTGCAACACATCAACCATCAAGTGGTCGGCGTGTCGTTGTGATGGGAAATAAACAAGCAAACAAATAGAAATTCTCCAAACAAAACCTATTGATGAACTTTGGCATGACATATCACAAATGAAAAATTTCTCAAATGATCCAAAGTTCCCTAATATATCTAAATTAGCCAAATTAGTTTTAAGTCTTCCTCATTCTTATGCAGAATGTGAGAGAATATTTTTAATTGTCACAGACTAAAACACTTAATTCTAGTGTACTGTTAGATCAGCAATGAGAGGGGGGGGGGGGGGAGCGGGGAGTTTAAGAATTGTGACGTCACGTCAAAACACGCTACTATAAGCCAAAGTTCCACCTTAATATTGGATTTCTTACTATCTATTTTATTACGTTTTACACTGATTACCGCGTGTTACGTTATCAGAGTGTAGCCTTACACTAAATACATACTAAAATAACAATAAAGTGTTTTGAAACATGCTCACTTTCAAATAGACAACACCACCTAAAGGTGGGGTGTCACTGCTTTTTGACGTCACATTGTGGGGTTGGGGTCTAAGTTTTTGTAACGAAGTGTGACAAGGGGGAGGGGGTTGGTTAAAAATCTGCCAAAATCACGTGACGTCAATTATGAACGGCCCCTAACTGACAATGCTATACAGGTTTAATTTTCAATTAAATTTCAGTTAAGTAAAACATAAGTGCCGCGAAAAGTCTTAGACATTAATAAGACTCACAAAATAGCTCTGTAATCGCTAAAATCTAAGATATATTAATGCATTTAATAAATCAAAAACGTAAGTTCTCATAAGAAAATTAAATTTTACCGTGAAATAATATACGTGTAGAAACTGCAGGATTGCCAAAGATCGATAGAAAATTATTTACAGGCTTTAAAAAAAAAAAAAGCAACAAACCCCACCCCCCAAAAAAAATAAAAAATAAAATAGTGCAATCGCGAGATTCCGAAATGCCGTTATTAGAAGATTTTGGGGCATCTGCAGCATCTGACTTATTGGCATTGAGGACATCAGTACAAGTCGACAGCCAGACACAGCTGAGGCTACTGTTTCTAATTTGATTGTCGCTGACACTTATTCATTTTCTAAATTGGATATAGGAAGATATGTCTGGACACACGACCTTTCAAATGATTTGAAATTGCAGCTGATTCGTGATTGTTGGACCCTTGATGAAATGTATGAGTTAAGAGCTGGCATTGAAGGAAACAGAGTTTTTAGTTTTCAGATATGCATAGTTATCAAACTATTCACCGTTGTTTTTATACTCGCAAATGTTAAAAGGTACCTTTTGTAATTATTGTGTGTTGTTTCCGCAAAAAGTAAATCAAGGAATTCAGTTGGCATTTGTCATCAAACCATGCCAAAAATATAAAGATCCACGTAGCCACATGGCACAAAGGCTCTCATGAAGATGCAACTGCAAATAATTTTGTTGCATTATTGAAAGCCAAAGCAGTTTCTATAGATGGGCAGTTGGACTCATCATTTAGAAGACAACTTCAAGAAAATAGCAGCAAATCAGGTCCCATCATTTCTACAATCCCATTTTGCGGTATGCATGATTTAGCACTTCGTGGAAAAGAATTAAATTCTGGTAATTTTTATGATCTGTTAGAGTTTCGTGTAAGGGGCCGTCCATAAATGACGTCACGCAATTTTGGCCGATTTTTTACCCCCTCCCCCCCCTACGTCACGCGTCGTCACAAAATCGTCG
>MUZC01001566.1:38046-61811 GCA_002072015.1 Radix auricularia
GGGGGGGGGGGGGGGAGGATAACCGACAACAACAAAAAAAGTTCGCAGACTCCTACCGCGAGTGAACCAAGCGAAAACGTTACATCAAAAAAGCTTTGATGTCAACATCAAACGACGCAGGGTTACAATTTCATATGTTCTCTTGTGGATTCTCAAACTTAAGAATTATAATTATATTTAATTTTTGTGTCTTGTTAACTTACGCCAAGCGGCGCCTGATAGCCTATCGACAGGCACTTTGAGAAGCACTGAATTTAAAATAAAAAAAGTCATTAAATAAATTTTAAGTGACCAAATATTTCAGTGGAAGTTTTATTTAAAGTTACCCTTTCGATGTGACGTCACATTTCTTCAACCCCCTCCCTCCCCCACGTCACGCATCGTCACAAAAGTGTGACCCCCCTCCCCCCTAGGTGCGTGACGTCATTTATGGACGGCCCCTAATCTCGAGATGAAGTTCTTGGTAATCATTTGTCAATTGCTTCTTGTAGTGCCAAGTATATCTCAGGAACCATGCAAATCACTATAATTTATCGAAATTTGTTGGTCTCTCTAGCGCGAAGACATTGTTCGTGAAGGAAATAATTCAGTTGCTTTCTCTATACTTGCCGACGAGACAAAAGACATTTTGGGCATTGAGTTGATGTAACTTGGTGTTAGATTTGTCAAAGAACAAAATGGAAAAAATGATGGTCACAGAAGAATTCCTGGGAGATATTCCAATTGTCTTTAGAACAGCTGAAGATTTAGCCAACACCATAATTAAAATTCATTAGAATTTGGATTGGATATGGCAAAGCTTGTTGGTTAAGGATACTGCTGTTCTAAAACGACAGGTAAAGAAGGAAGAATCCAAGCAATAATTAGAGAAAAATACCCAAAAGCAGCATTTGTACATTGCAGTTCACATAAACTTAATCTTGTCGTGAACGATTTAAATAATGTGAATGCTATACGAAAGGAACAATTAAATCAATTAAAGTGTTTTCCGAGAAAGTAATCAGCGAAAAAAAATAAATCAAAATGTTCGTTTCCTATGCGAAACTACATGGACACATAAATATAAATGCTGGCGTATTTTTGCTAAAAATGGGACATAAATTTTATTACAACAATCAGTAATGTAATCAGTTATACTTTTAAATATAATTCTTTTTTATGTTTTATATGTGCACACTATTAACTGGCGGGGCATTTAGTTCAGTTTTATTGTAACAAATTTATGACATTTTTCTCAAATGTAGGGGGTGGGGCTAATGCCCCCTTGCCCCCCTTGTATACGCCCATGCATCTGATAGAGTTCAAAACACTGCAAATATCAGTCTAGACTTATGGAAAATGAGAGAAAAGTAAAAGAGTTTCCCCAGGAGAGGAGTATGAACCACTGGATTTTTAATAACATTGGTTTTATAAAGAATTCCCTAATGAAGAGTTTGAATAATGTCATAATACCAGTGATTTGTCTTCACTTTTCTAATTCATTCAACACTGGTTCGGTAATCTGTTTTCCTCTTAATTTCCCGGGCATTTCTCATTGAAAGTAAGCAGTATAATAATCTTTACATTTGTGGACCGTCTCCTTTCCCAACTTGTGGCTTAATTTAAATTAACTTTGCAAGTGTCTCTTAGCGAGAAAGTCGAGGTTAATGAGTGCAAGAAAACTTTGGATGACTAGCGGCCCTAAAGGGTAATTAGTGGTACCATATTCAGGGTAACTAGAACATCCAAGCTTAAGATGATTGGCATCACAAACTAAGGGTAATTAGTGCCCCAAACCTAAGGAAATTATTGCCCCAAACTTAGGGTAATAGAGCCCAAACTTAGGGTAATTAGTCCCAAAAATTAAGGGTAATTAGTGCCCCAAACTTAGGGCAATAGTGCCCCAAACTTAGGGTAAGTGTGTCCCAAATTTAGGGTAATAAGTTCCCCAAATTTAGGATAATTAGGGCCCCAAACTTAGGGTAATTAGTGCCCGAAAATAGGATAATTAGTGCCTAAAACTTATGGTAATAAGTGCCCCAAACTTAGGGTAATAGAGCCCAAACTTAGGGTAATTAGTCCCAAAAATTAAGGGTAATTAGTGCCCCAAACGTAGGGCAATAGTGCCCCAAACTTAGGGTAAGAGTGTCCCAAACTTAGGGTAATAAGTTCCCCAAATTAAGGATAATTAAGGCCCCAAACTTAGGGTAATTAGTGCCCCAAACTTAGGGTAATAGTGCCTCAAACTTAGGGTAATAGTGTCCCAAACTTAGGGTAATAAGTTCCCCAAATTTAGGATAATTAATGCTCTAAACTTAGGGTAATTAGTGCCTAAAAATAGGGTAATTAGTGCCTAAAACTTATGGTAATAAGTGTCAAAAACTTAGGGTAATTAGTGCCTAAAACTTATGGTAATTAGTGTCCAAAACTTTGGGTAATTAGTGCCCAAAACTTAGGGCAATTAGTAACAAAAATTAATGGTAATTAGTAAGCCAAGCTAAGGGTAATTAGTGCTCTAAACTTAGGGTAATATGCCCAAAACTTAGGGTAATTAGTGCCCCAAACTAATGATAAATAACTAAGGCTGTTTCGATTAATTTAAATTTAATATTGTACTTTTAAAAAATGACCGTATAATTAATCGATAATTTTGATTAAAGGGGCCGTCCATAAAGTACGTCACGCTATTTTTGACAATTTTTNTGTTCGATGCTAAAAAAAAGTTAGGGTCCCCCCCCCCCCAGTACGTCACACTTTCGTACAAAAATATATTTTTTAAATTAACAAAATAATTAAAATTTAACATAAAAAATCGTGATGTCACACATGGCCGGACGGTGGACACCCGATCCCCCCTGTCACAAACTGTCACACTTTCTTACACCCCCTCCCCCTCACTAAGCTAAAAATAAGATGTATGTCGTCATGAAACTGAAAATTTCAAGCGAAGTAACAAAAACAGGCAATTGACGATTTTTGATTTAAATATAAGTAGTTCAATATAATGTCAATAAATTTTTTTTATTGTTAATTAAGTAAAAACAATGTTTATTTTGTTAAATCAGTTTCCTTATAAAAACAGCTTATTTTAAAGTTCACACTTTAAAATTTTTTTTTAATCGAGAAGTTTGTGGGTAAAAAAAGCAAACTATAATTAATTATTAATAATTGATTATTTATTAATAAATCGCAAATACTTTCCAAAATGTACACTTCTTATTCTATCGCTATTTCATGAGTTTAATCTATACAATTTTTTTTACCGATTAATCGATAAATTAATCGTTAATTTCCGCACCCCTATAATGAGCCCCCCCCCCACTTTTTTTTTCCCCACAAAAAAAAAAAAGGATAATCGGAGCCACCAATTTTTTTTTTGCTGAGTGACTGATCAAGATTTCTTGCTTAAGTTTGGTTCTGTAGGGATGGATGGAATAGATGTTTCAGGGCAAAAAATTGACGGAGATATGCATCCTTGCAAGAATGTGACGGAGGTATTTATCAGTGCAAGAATGTGACGGAGGTATTTATCAGTGCAAGAATGTGACGGAGGTATTTATCAGTATCAGTGCAAGAATGTGACGGAGGTATTTATCAGTGCAAGAATGTGACGGAGGTATTTATCAGTGCAAGAATGTGACGATGGCATGTGCCTGTGCATGAAATTGACGGAATTTTGTGTCAGAGCAAGAATGTGATGGCGATATGTGTCAGAGCAAGAATTTGACGGAGATATGTGTCAGTGCAAGAATGAGATGGAGATATGTGTCAGTGCAAGAATGTGATGGAGATATTCTTCATTGCCAGATTCTTACTGAGACTTGTATGACTGTATTGACTTGTATGATAGGATTGACTTGTATGATTGCATTAACTTGTGCTAAGTAAATGAATGATGATTGACTTTTATGATTGCACTAACTGGTGTTAAGTAAATGAATGTGAATCGATGACGTATTACTAGAGCGGAAGCACGTGATGACGTATGACTTTAGATTGTACCAGTCATGTATGATATTTGTCTACGTTTGGCTGAAGGTTGGTCTTTTAAACACAGGCAGAACTTTTGACCAAAATATTTACCAGCGAGAAAACATTTATGTAAAGGGATCACATCTCGAGCGTGTCGTCGAGTTTTCTATAATGTGTTTTGGGGAACGCTGCCGTATAAACGCAACCGTTGAACTAGTTCGTGTCTTTGTCGTTAAAACAGACGCAGTTTTCAGGTGTCTGTGTGTGTGTGTGTGTGTGTATGTGTATGTGTGTTTGTGAAGAATGTCCAGGAAAAAGTCAGACTTAAACATAATCTCACATAAATGTCATATTCAAGCGCAGTGACGCGCCTCTTAGAGTTGAGGATATTGTCAAATAATGACATGAGCCGTGAGACAAACAGACGAGGTCCTTATGATTTTAAATTAAAGATGAGAAGATTTGTTCATATTAAGATTAAAGTAGATCATTTTCTCCTGACATCACTATAAACTGTGTGACGTAGTTTGTTTACAATTGTCTTGTAAGCAAGATATCGTTTGTTTACCATTATCTTGTGAGCAAGATGTTGTTTGTTTACTATTGTATTGTATGCAAGATGTAATTTGTTTACCATTGTATTGCAAGCAAGATGTTGTTTGTTTACCATTGTATTGTAAGCAAGATGTCGTTTATTTACCATTGCCTTGTGAGCAAGATGTCGTTTGTTTACCATTGCCTTGTGAGCAAGATGTTGTTTGTTTACTATTTTATTGTAAGCAAGATGTCGTTTGTTTACCATTGCCTTGTGAGCAAGATGTTGTTTGTTTAATATTGTATTGTAAGCAAGATGTTGTTTGTTTACTATTGTATTGTAAGCAAGATGTTGTTTGTTTACTATTGTATTGTAAGCAAGATGTCGTTTGTTTACCATTGCCTTGTGAGCAAGATGTTGTTTGTTTACTATTGTATTGTAAGCAAGATGTCGTTTATTTACCATTGTATTGTGAGCAAGATGTCGTTTATTTACCATTGTATTGTGAGTAAGATGTCGTTTGTTTACCATTGCCTTGTGAGCAAGATGTTGTTTGTTTACTATTGTATTGTAAGCAAGATGTCGTTTATTTACCATTGTATTGTGAGCAAGATGTCGTTTGTTTACCATTGCCTTGTGAGCAAGATGTTGTTTGTTTACCATTATCTTGTGAGCAAGATGTCATTTGTTTACCATTGTCTTGTAAGCAAAATGTCGTTTGTTTATCATTGTCTTGTGAGCAAGATGGTTTACCATTGTCTTGTGAGCAAGATGTCGCTTGTTTATCCCTGTAGGGTGAGCGAGATGTGATGCAACATTTGGGGGGCGGGCCAAGACTTGACGCAGTACAAACTGGCGCGTGGACCCCGCGGGCAGTCGTTCTCTCATCGTCTGCTGCCGGTCACCGTCTTCCTGGTCCCAGACTTCGTCTTCTTCATTTCTCGTTTTCGTCTGTTACTCCTGCTAATATCTCAGTGGTCAACCCCAACAACCATGTATGGCTGAATCACCGCACAGAGAGAGTGAGAGTGAGTGAGTGAGAGAAAGAGAGAGTGATAGAACGAGTGAGTGAACTCGTGTGTTCGCCCTCTATGCTGACTGCAGAGGATGGATTTACTGGAGCCAGATTTCATCTGAAATATTTTTTTGTTTCAAATTTTGGTATTGCTGCAGTTCCGAACTCATTTGTTGTTGTTTTTTTCCTGGGAATAATTTCTGTGTGATCTGCTATTCTCTGTGATGAAAGGATAGTGGGTCCTTTGGAGTACCGGATTCTTTCAATTGGTAAGTACAACAACACGTGTTTGTGTTTTTTATGGCTAATATGTCATGTCTTCCCATGAAATCACCCAAGCTTACTAGCATGAATGATTTTGAAAAAAAAAAAAAAGAAGATATTTTTAACTGTAAATAGTTTTCTGAAATCCTTGTTTTTAAATATTTATTGGGTTGGAAACTTGAAAGGTCATCACGACCCTGGGGTAAGCTGACTTGTTTAGCGTCTTATGTGGAATCACGTGACGTCATGCCAAACTGAAAACAAACTAATGACGTCATAATGGAATTCTGAACAGCACTGACAAACCTTTTTATTTCTTTAACACACCAACCTACTTCTTTCAGCTCGAACTTTCTATGGATCCAGATCACCATATCCCGGTTTAAGCTATATCCTCATTTAAGCTATATCCCGATGTAAGCTATATCCCGATGTAAGCTATATCCCGATGTAAGCTATATCCCGATGTAAGCTATTATATCACAATTTAACCTATATCCCGGTTATAAGCTATATCTTCATTTAAGCAAGATCAGGATTTAAGCTATATCCCAATTTAAGCTGTATCCCGATTTAATTAATATCCCGATTTTAAGTTATATCCAGAACAGTTACATTAAAAAAAATGCGTCCTTGCACATAACCTCTCATCCCTCACTTCGTTACGGCTTCTAGAAGTAATTTTGAAAAACTTCTTTTATACTTTTCATATTTATTTTTGTAGTAAATTTCCTGGGTCCCTTAAAACGGTGTGTTTACATCCTTACTTAAGACAGATGAGAGTTATCCCGAGGGTACTCTCATAACGCCCTAATTTTTGGTATAGAGAGTATAGATTATTCACGCATTGAATTTGGGATAGATTAAGGTGAAGATTAATTTTTTTTTTAAATCTCAATAATTCGTTCTTTCTATTATCTTAAACTTAAAAAAACTCTCAATTTTTACTCTGAAAAAAGTTACTAAAACTGATTTTTATCTCTTTTCATAAAAATTTTGTAGATGGTCACGGTGTTTATATATTACAGATGTAATATGAAAGAAAACACGTTTTTTTCTAAAAAACTATATATATTTTTTATTGAACAATTCATATCTTAAATTAAAGATTTACACGTTTTATGATGATTGATAATTTATTAAAAATATTGACCCGTGCGTGGGGCAGTCAAAGGTTCAAATCGTAAACTGTGTTTTTGTTTGATTCTAAAATGTTTTCGTTCACACATCCGATTGAATTTTCTGTTTAGTCAGTTGTTAACTATCCTTTCTAACACGTGTAAAACCGTTTCCCCTTTTTTTTATGTCCCAACCAATGTTCCCTTTAAGCTGCGCGGGCGCGCGCAGATATCTGATCTACGCCGCGCAACAGTTAAGAATTACCGCACATATAATATTTTAAATTATTTCATGAAATATGGATGCTGTTCAACTTTGCACACGGACCAAAGAACCTAAGAGGGAAAATTCGAGTCCTCACCGCTACTGAGTTCACTCTATGTATAGGACACAACAATATATACTACGTATATACCAGCCCCAGCAACCCTCGGATGACTAGAGTGGTCCTCGTCGACTCGACGGACGAACAAAAGATATGCTACATCATGTCAAGGTGTGTGTCCACTAACTCTGCCAAACCATTGTACCTCCATCGAATTCATTGACGTCGCCATAAATATCAAATATTGAAGCTCAAACAACTTTATGTGAATGCTTCTCTTTGCATTATTATTATTATTTTTTATTTTTTTTTATTCTCACTAAAAAAACAACAAGGTAAAATAACCAATTAAATCTGTTTTTAAAAAATCTCCTTTCATTTTAATTGCTATACTGGACCTGCTCATGAACATACATTATTTAATGCTCGCAACAAGATTCAAACTCGTCAAATTACCGCAAATTACCGTCACTTCTATCGTACACTTGCATCTCAAACGACTTGTGGGTAATTAAAAATTAAAAACAAAAAATGGCGTTCATCCATAAAGTGAAATTCAATATAAAAAGAAACAGGTTTCTTTTTTTAAAAAAAATGTTGAAATTGTTTATATTAATTAAGAAAGGATTATAAAAAAAAAGAAGATGTCCTGCAACAGATCGAAAGATAATGTAGCGGAACGAAGAATTAATGCTTGAACATTAAAAAAAAAAAACCCGGACTGTTGAAATCTTGCAAATTGAGAGGAATGCCCGGAACAAAAAATAATATAATAAAAGGGAATGTAACGAAAATGAAGAAATAATTTGTGTGAGTTTTTTCCAATCTAATGGAGAAATGCGTACGACAAGATAGAAATGCGCATTTTTTCAATCTTACATTTTATTCGACAGTTGCTTGTTTATTCTTTGAGTTTGTAATAAGCAAATAGTAGATTGTGTGTATGATGATTGTGTGTATGATGATTGTGTGTATGATGATTGTGTTGTATGATGATTGTGCGTATGATGATTGTGCGTATGATGATTGTGTGTATGGTGATTGTGTGTATGATGATTGTGCGTATGATGATTGTGCGTATGGTGATTGTGTGTATGATGATTGTGTGTATGATGATTGTGTGTATGATGATTGTAAATAATCAAGTGAGAAGCCAGAATTTTATGTCAACTGGATCATTTAAATATTAAAGTTATTTTTTGCTGGGCTATTGTTCGAAAACTCTGTCTTGTTGGTAAATTTTCTTCTAAAACTTTGCCAGGATCTCTTTCTGTTTGCTAATAATTTTCTGAATTTATCGCAAACTTGGACATTTCAGTCCAAAAGACAGATGGCTTCAATATATCTGATAAAGGGAACTGAATATTTGAGGCATCAGGGAAGTAAATCACGGGGCCAATAAGGGGCAGTCACTTTGTGAGACAATGGGCAGTAATTCTGTTAGTCTATCGGCCATTACATCTGTGAGGCAACAAGGAAGTACACCTGTTAGATAGGGGGCAGTATGTATGTGTGGCAATTAGACAGTACACCTGTTAGATGATGGGCAGTATATATGTGTGGCAATTAGGCAGTACACCAGTTAGATAGTGGGCAGTATCTATGTGTGGCAATTAGGCAGTACACCAGTTAGATAGTGGGCAGTATCTATGTGTTGCAATTAGTGCAGTACACCTGTTAGATAGGGGGCAGTGTATATGTGTGGCAGTTAGGCAGTACATCAGTTAGATAGTGGGCAGTATCTATGTGTGGCAATTAGGCAGTACACCTGTTAGATAGGGGGCAGTATATATGTTTGGCAATCAGGCAGTACACCAGCTAGATAGTGGGCAGTATATATGTGAGGCAATTAGGCAATACAATTCGGTGATTGCAGCTCAAGCCATCAACACCTGCAGATGGTGTCATGTGTACACCTGCAGATAGTGTCATGTGTAACAACAATATATCTGAACCAGATGTCTCCTTACTGTTGTTCCATGAATATCTACATGCCCCGTGAACTGTGTTAGATTATATACGGAGAGCCCCAGTGATTGGTTTACTTATCAGATGAGTCAAAGAGTGAACCGACAGGAAAGTTATAGCTAAACAAGGTAATATATTATATACTACTTGATTTGAATCTTTTTAAATTAAAAAAAACTAATAGATCTATCTCTATGCCGAAAATAGTTTAGATGTGGAAGATATAACTATATGAAATCTTATCACTAATATCATTTAGCGTTAAATAATTAGAGATTTTCATCAATTTTTAGATAAAACTAGTCGCACCTGTATAGAATACAATAGATAATCGGAAAGATCTAGAAGATGTCTATTCAGTGTCTCTGATAAACCATTTATACGGGAAGTTTGATATTTTGTCTTGTGTGTTAAATAATGTCTGTTTACTGCAATCCTTCTTGTAGTTCTAGTTGGTGTACTTTTGAAGACATCACTTACTTCACCGTCATCTTAATTGTTCTCCTGTTCCGTAACTCGTACTTTCATCCGTCTCCCAAGGCTGTGGTCACTATTTCTATTTAACTTCTGACCACTTAACCTGGTCTCGTGATTTACGTTGATAAAGAATCAGTCAATGCGCAGTCTTGAAGTAATACTTTAAGAAGTTTAATTTTGATTGTAAGAAAGTTACATAGAAGACATTTTAGTCGTTGAGAGTATGATGACGAGAATATCGTCCCTCGAGACCCGAAAAACTTTAAAGCGACCTTGACCCCATGTATCTAATTAAAATTAACTCTCTCATCTCACATCATCTTACACGGTATACAACTTTTGATCAGTTAGAATAATCCTTACAACATTTTCATCAGTTAGAATCATCCTTACAACATTTTCATCAGTTAGAATCATCCTTACCACATTTTGATCAGTTAGAATCATCCTTACAACATTTTGATCAGTTAGAATCATCCTTACAACATTTTGATCAGTTAGAATCATCCTTACAACATTTTGATCAGTTAGAATCATCGTTACAACATTTTGATCAGTTAGAATCATCCTTACAACATTTTGATCAGTTAGAATCATCGTTACAACATTTTGATCAGTTAGAATCACCCAGATTGGCGGCTGGGTAGCGAAGTCAATAATACGCTCGCCTCACAAGCTGAGGGGCGTGGGATCGAGCCCACGAATAGCCACTTTAAAATGTTGTGAAATGAGTAACGCTAAGAAAGTCCTCCGCTGACCTGGAGAGGGATGGGCGCCGCCAGTGTCTATTAAGCCCGAGAATGTTCTAATGGAAACATTAGTTAGAATCATCCTTACAACATTTTGATCAGTTAGAATCATCATTACAACATTTTGATCAGTTAGAATCATCCTTACACCTTTGGACCAACTCTAAAAAGATCAACAACCTTTGAAGCAACGGCACAATCCACAACAACATCATTGGAAAGTCACCATTATCACAAAGGTCTTGAATGTAAAAATGATATTGAAGGAATAGATTTCTGTTACTGTAACTTTTCATTCACAACTTTTTAACAATGTGAATGCCAACACATTGTGAACTTTTCTCTCACGACTTTTCAGCAATGTGAATGCCAACACACTGTGAACTTTTCTCTCACGACTTTTCAGCAATGTGAATGCCAACACATTGTGAACTTTTCTCTCACGACTTTTCAGCAATGTGAATGCCAACACACTGTGAACACCAATGCTAAGTAGATCAGCATGCTACAACAAAATTGACTTTGAAGTTTTGTGTTCTCACGTTAAGAGATGGAAATAGAAAAAAATGAGAAACCAGGGAATGACACAGATTAGAAACGATAAACCACGTGATTGAAATATGTGCCTTACATCGATTTGTNGGGGGGGGGGTATTTCAAATTCTGATCATAACATGGAGTTCACAGGGTCCCTCGTGACCTTGGAGAGCTACTTAAAATGGAGTTCACAGGGTCCCTAGTGGGCCTTGGAGGCCACACGACAGGTTCTTTAACCCACACATGGAGATCCAAATAAATATAATAAATGATGTCATTGTATGGTCTTCGGTTCAGCTTATTAGTCTAGAAATTTAAACGTGTTGTCTTGGGAAAGAATGGCTGCAACATGTCTTCTGATGTTTAGTCCCTCGGAGACCTTCTTAAATATAAATGATCCGCTTTAGTCCCTCATCCAATGTGGACAATGTCCCTCATCCCCTGTGCCTCAGCCAATGTCCCCCACCCATTGTCCCTCATTCAATGTCCCCCATCCAATGTCCTTCATCTAATGTCCCCCATCCAATGTCCCTCATTTTAATGTCCCTCATTCAATGTCCCCCATCCAATGCCCCTCATTCAATGTCCCTCAGCAAATTTCCCCATCCAATGTCCTTCATCTAATGTCCCCCATCCAATGTCCCTCATTTTAATGTCCCTCATTCAATGTCCCCCATCCAATGTCCCTCCTCCCCTGTCCCTCAGCCAATGTCCCTCCTCCCCTGTCCCTCAGCCAATGTCCCACATTTAATGTCCTACATCCAATGTCCCTTATCCAATGTCCCGCAGCCAATATCCCTTATCCAATGTCCCCCATCCAATGTCCCTCCTCCCCTGTCCCTCAGCCAATGTCCCACATTTAATGTCCTACATCCAATGTCCCTTATCCAATGTCCCGCAGCCAATGTCGCTCATTCAATGTCCCACATTTAATGTCCCACATTCAATGTCCCCCATCCAATGTTCTCATCAGATAGCGACAGTTTCCCTTGTATTTGTTTCTTTTTTTTTTTTTTTAAACGTGGTTAAATGTTATTTAGGGAATTTATGTTTTGATTGTTTAGTTTCTCATACTAGTTATTAAAACATTGCCTTAAAAGCACTCTATGTACCTATGTCTGATGCACTCTATGTACCTATGTCTGAGGCACTCTATCTACATACGTCTGAGGCAATCTATCTACCTATGTCTGAAGCACTCTATCTAAATATGTCTTAGGCACTCTATCTAACTATGTTTGAGGCACTCTTTCTACGCATTTCTGAGGCATTCTATGTACTTGTCTGAGGCATTCTATGTACTTGTCTGAGGCACTCTATGTACTTGTCTGAGACACCCTATCTACCCATATCTTAGGTATATATCTATCACGGACGCGAAATTCTCACTTCATTTCCGTATAGTTGAACAAACAGATGTTTAGAAGCGCTGGCCTGTAAAACTAGTTCGACAGTTTCAGCCTTAATTCACAGATTTCAACAAGCTTGACGGGTTGTACTACACTAACCTCACGGCGTCTGTCGGCTCAAGTTATTAATTTATTTCATTGCCTTAAGGCAGCCATGGGGGAATTCCCGCTATTTGAACATTTCCAGTTCCAGTAATTAATTTGCCCTGATATGAATTCCGGTGGAATCAGAACTCTAACCAACCAGTGTGTTGTTCAAAAGGGTTCTCAGAATATTGAGGGATACCCGGTTCGTGCTCGATGTCATTAATCTGACAATAATGAAAATTAATTTAATTAAGACTGGAATAGGTATAAGTTGTGTTAAAATCCACGCCATGTTTCATATATTGAATTAATCATGTAATCATTGAAGGAACAAGTAGGCCTATTGTAAACTTTAATGTAACAATCAGTTAGGTTCATAAATAGATGCCACCACATGAGTTTATTCCTGTGGATGGACCAATCAGAGACCAGTACCGCCGAGAGGGGGGGACAGGGGGGGCAAATGCCCAGGGGCCCGGTGAGTTTTAGGGGCCCGGACTAGGCTCGCTAATCAACTTCTTTCTTATTTTGCTAGCAGAAGCCAAAATAACGGCAGCAGCTATGTCGTCTGACTTGCCATGTGAAACAGAACTTCCAGAAAAACGCCAAAAACGACGAAAACTTTTTTATGATGAAAGTCAACATATGCCAGAAGAGAGTGCACATGAAGTGGATGATGATTTTAAAGTAAACGTTTTCTATAAACTTATTGATAGTGTTATATCTGGTTTAACAGAGCGTTTTCAATTGGCAAGGGATATTAACAATTCTTTCAATTTTCTTTGGTTGTTTCCAGAAATCGGAGAAACTGATCTGGAAAAGAAATGTTCTAATTTCTGTAAAGAATATGACAAAGATGTAAGCAGTGACTTAATTGAAGAAGTAAAACATCTAAAGTCAATTTATTCAGATCGCATACAAAGTGAAAACCTTCATCCCATAAAACTGCTGAATAAAATTTACCAGCTGATGTTGGAATCTATATTCCCAAATATTGCTATTGCATTACGGATCTTTTGTACAATTCCTGTAACAGTTGCAGAAGCTGAAAGAACATTCAGCAAGCTAAANGAAGTTATTAAATTTTGATGATGTTATTAACAATTTTGCTTTAGCCAAATCAAGGAGAGTTTTTTTAAAAAACAATAAATACAAATTTGTACAATTAAACGGTTTTATAGTTTTGCTGGGACGTGGTGGTCGAGAGGTAGCGCTCTCGACTGTCATACCGATGGTCACGGGTTCGAATCCACACGAAGGTGAGGATTTGTTCTCGCGGCCTGAGGAGTCCCCGAGTCACCCAGCTCCGAATGGGTACCTAACTAGACAATAGTTAGGCGGCTGGGGTAATGCGTGGAACCCCTATAGCCGTGGCCTGTGACCGCTGCATCACTTGCCAACAGATCATCTCTCATGGTCTGTGGACGCAATTATCTTCTGCATAGAAGGAGCGTCTGTATATCTAAGATAGATATAGTTTAATTTAAACAATAAACTTAAAATACAAATTTTTTTTTCAAATAACAACTGAATAATTATAAAACCATACCTTGTATGATGTATCTGTCTAACTTATCTAAAGTATAAGTACAAAGTATATGATCTGTGAATTTTTTAAATTCTCATGACCTAAAGATACTTTAGAGGTTTATGCACGGGGGCCCGTGACAGCCCTGCCTAGGGGCCCGAAATTTCTGTCGGCGGGCCTGTCAGAGACAGTTGGTACAACGTTGAAACATTCATGTGTGCACCAGCACAGTCACGGGGCTTATGCGGCGTTAAAATATCAAGAGTTACAAGTAAAATCAATTGTTATGATTCCATCAGATCGCTCCGCTTCCCTGACGTATACTTCCGCTACATCTTACCGCCATCTTGTCTGACTTCTTCATTAGGAGCGCTGCATGCGCTGACATTTCAATAAACAATACCTCGAATTTTTACAATGAAAAAATAGCTTTCATAATTACGTGTTTTCTTTTTTTTTTATAACAAAATCCCATTGGCTGCGCCACATTTATTTCTCCCGTCACGGTTGGTTGAGAAAATCTATCAGAATTCTCTCCCCTCCATACCCCGACACATCGTAGTGGTTCTCATACTTTTATTTCATTTAGACCTTAATACGAATATAAACATATAATGCATTCCATTATTATTATTATTTTTTTTAAATGACGTACCCTCTTTCATTCTTGAATTGAAATGCTGTGACAAAATAATTCATTTACCGATTCTATTTGATATAAGAAGCCAACACGTCTGTGTAATAAACCAATTATATAGCGCATATTAAGAATTCCAGTGTTGACATTTAATATTTTATTATTTTAAATACTGATTTCAAATATTTTCTTTCACGTCTAGTTGTTTGAAGTTTCTTGGGAGTGGAATAATTCTTTAAAAGTTCGCATAATGTTTGGATCAGTTGACATCTCAGAATTTTTTTATTTTATTTTTTTTAACGGATTATTATTTTTTTGTTTATTGTGGTTTGAAAATTGTGAATCCACTGCAATAGTTTCAAATGTCAATTCTTTACAGGAACTTTTTGACTTTGGTCCAGAAAATATCGGTTGACTTCACTGGTTGACTTCACTGGTTGACTTCACTGGTTGACTTCACTGGTTGACTTCACTGGTTGACTTCACTGGTTGACTTCACTAGATAAATCCATGAAATTATTGTGCGGAGAGAAACTCCGCTCTTAAACATCGACTTGTTTCACAGCGAAACTAAATAATACATGGAATATAGGAGGAAACAAAACGTCTTGTCATGGCGTTGAAATACTCGGTTGATGACAGCTGGTTGATGACAGTTGGTTGATGACAGCTGGTTAATGACAGTTGGTTGATGACAGCTGGTTAATGACAGTTGGTTGATGACAGCTGGTTAATGACAGTTGGTTGATGACAGTTGATTGATGACAGTTGGTTGATGACAGTTGGCTGATGACAGTTGGTTGATGACAGCTGGTTGATGACAGTTGGTTGATGACGGTTAATGACAGTTGGTTGATGACAGCTGGTTGATGGCAGTTAGTTGATGACAATTGGTTGATGACAGTTGGTTGATACAAGAGTAAATAGCATGATATAATATCAAAACGAATCAGATCTTTTAATGTAAAAAATACCCTTAAAAACAAGTTTTGGACTTTATATATGTGCGCTAGCCTCACAAGCTGAGGGGCGTGGGTTCAA
The DNA here is from genome assembly GCA_002072015.1 of Radix auricularia. Taxonomy (NCBI): domain Eukaryota; kingdom Metazoa; phylum Mollusca; class Gastropoda; family Lymnaeidae; genus Radix; species Radix auricularia. The sequence continues at coordinate 53,689 of MUZC01001566.1, forward strand.
GACCACGAAAAGCCACTATAAAAATGTTGTGCAATGACTAACGCTTAGGAAGTCCTCCGCTGACCTGGAGAGGGATGGGCGCCGCCAGTGTCTCCTTAAGCCCGAGAATATTCTAATGGAAACATTAGAATCCTCTACGACCTCGATAAAAAGAGGTTATGGGACTTAAAGAAAATAAAAAAAATACGAGACATAACTAAAAGAATGTTCATTATAATACGCAGCACAAGTCAATCCGAAAATACAAAATTTTAGTTATGTCGCGTAAAAATTTTTTAACAGTACGCACCGATCGGGAGTATATTTATAGAAAGTTTTGTCAATATAATACGCACCTTATTGCGTGACAGGAAATTTTTAAAAATATAATATATAGATCTAATACGCACAAAGACACTCTGGCACAAAAATTAACATGTGACATAGAGATAAATAAAGATAATCTAAAAATGCAATAATTTTATTACATTACATTCGATCGATCTGAAATTTTGATATATCATTGTTATCATCGGCACGAGTCTGTCCGAAAAATGTCAGCTCGCCAGCATGCGAGGAAGTGGGTTAAAATGGATCCAAAGTATTTTCGGCACTCAAGCAAGCAGACACCACGACTTAAAATAAAAGATTTAAAAAATGGTTTTGTTTCGTAAAATAATAATTTTTATTTGAATTGTTTTAAAATGCCATGTGTCTTGCATGTGGGCGTGTAGGTGTGTGTGTTTGGGGGCCAGGTGTTGAATTGTCTATTTTTGCAATACGCCCCGAAAAAGGTTTTTTGTAACTTCGGCCCTGACCCTATTGCCGCTTTGTTTATCCCCCCAAAACAACAACAAAATGATTCACTTTTTCAATAAACACCATATGACACTGGGTGATTGTTTCACTATCAAATTTCACCGGCCCCAATTCGCTACATTTCAATATCGTACACTTGGTGTGTGTGCAGACAAATTGTGTCAGGGGCGAAGACACTGTAGGCATTTTTATGGGACGCTTCAAGTGCTAAGCCTAACGGGGTGGGGACATGGTCGAAATTTTATTGGGTTTTTTTCCTTTCCGTTTTATTGTTCGACACTGCTGCAGAGCTAACCACTGCTGCTCTACTGTACAGTTAACCTTTGACCTATAGAAAAATGTACCCCGGGACTACTGTATATTTAACCCTTGCCTTGACCTATTGACTTACTGACTTTACTGCAACATCTTCTAAAGTTAAATATGTAACTTGCTCATTTCTGAAAGAAAAATTATTAAACTTTCAATAATTTCAAAATTAGTTGCTTATTGTGTTATTTCAAAAGCAGACATTTAAATATGTAAATAAGTTCTATTCCTGAAATAGAAAATTTGCTTTATTTCGTAATATTTTTTGTAGGTTGGGGTGGGAAGAGAGGTAGCTCCATGTATATAGTCTATAGTACCCCAACCCCCCACCCACTCCAGAGAGCTGCAGAAACTCGCCTTCGTTTTAAACAATTACAACAGCAATACAAGTCAACAAAATGACATCACAGCTAAACATATAATTATTCGCCGTCTAATTTTGAAACCTTAGGGTTATGAGAATAGTCTAATACGTCTAGTATCGGCTCATTTCGTTGTTTCCATTAATTCATTAATTTTATTTCGGCAAAAACGCCATTAAATCTCATTTTACAGATTGTAATAAAAAGAAACAAGTAACTAATTTTGAAACAAATTAAACTGACGACGTTTCTATTCAGATTATATTCACGGGGGTTTAGGTACGGTTGGATTCGCTCCATTTCTCCCCGAAGAAATGATTGCAGCTCCCCATCACATCCCCCGTGCTCCGTAACGGTGCCTGATGGAAACACCTTTGCCCTTCAGTCTTTACATTATTAATTTGCAAGTAATCCTGGCAAATTTGAAATAAGAGCCTCGTTTTCAATGCAGCACAGCAGCAGCTTGCAGACTGTTAATTAAAATCTCGTTTACAAATTTTTGCGATGGTTTGCGGGGGATATGCAGTTTTAGACACAGGGGCTGAGAGTATTCTGAGAATTACGTCATTCTTGTGAAACACCAAGCCACATAAATATCCATCCTTTGTGATTGTTTCTATAATGAAATAAATAAACAATTTAGCATCAGGAAATGATCTCCTAGCGTTGTGATCTTTGTATTAGGCCATTTAGTTTTACGTAAATGTTGTTATTATATATTAATAATGTACCATCCTCTATCACGTGTTGAAATGGTGGATTCTATATCAAAGAAAACATACTGGGGCAGTGGCTTAGCTATGAGAGGGGGGTCCAATTTCGAAAGTCCCCCCCGACCCCCCACTTGAGGCCTTATCTCACATTCATCGTTATTCCCAAGTCCCCACCGAGTTGTATTCTTTCGTGTTAACCCCACTGTATATAGAACTTGCGAGTCAAGAAACAAGACATCAACACTCTGTGTTCCGGGTAACAACTGTCTTTAATGAATCCTTCAATAAATCCACTATTACATCTCGAACCAAATATTTATTTATAGCCAGCCACCCTTTCAGTTCTCGACCACACACGGCTACAATCACACATCATAGATCACGTGTTTCAAACTCAGTCAAGTCCTCGCATGCTCGTACAATGTAAACACAACTTGTCTCGTTATGAAGAGGAAACAAACGCCGTACTCATCTAAATGAACTTTCTGAAAGATTTCGTCTCCAAGGTTGGTTCTAAAATTCGTATTCGATCGACGTGACATAAGTATTAACAGAATAACCAGTAGGTCACTATAGGTCTGTTGTCGGAGCTGTCAGAAAGTCTGTCTGGGTCTGTTGTCGGAGCTGTCAGAAAGTCTGTCTGGGTCTGTTGTCGGAGTTGTCTGAAAGTCTGTCTGGGTCTGTTGTCGGAGTTGTCTGAAAGTCTCTCTGGGTCTGTTGTCGGAGTTGTCAGATGACCTGTCTGTTGTCGGAGCTGTCTGAAAGTCTCTCTGTGTCTGTTGTCGGAGCTGTCTTAAAGTCTCTCTGGGTCTGTTGTCGGAGCTGTCTTAAAGTCTCTCTGGGTCTGTTGTCGGAGCTGTCTGAAAGTCTCTCTGGGTCTGTTGTCGGAGCTGTCTTAAAGTCTCTCTGGATCTGTTGTCGGAGCTGTCTGAAAGTCTCTCTGGGTCTGTTGTCGGAGCTGTCTTAAAGTCTGTCTGGGTCTGTTGTCGGAGCTGTCTGAAAGTCTCTCTGGGTCTGTTGTCGGAGCTGTCTTAAAGTCTCTCTGGGTCTGTTGTCGGAGTTGTCAGATGACCTCTCTGTGTCTGTTGTCGGAGCTGTCAGAGAGTGTCTTTGTGTTGGTATTTAATATTTTTATTATTTTAAAGACATATTTCAAATATTTCCTTCCGCCTTGACAGACTCACTTGTCATTTGTGCCATATTTTTGTGATTCAAAGGCGCCCACCTTACCACTAACTGATGGGGTGTGGGTCTTCTCTCCAACATTTGTCCAGTAACGCCTTCTAGCACGCAAGACACGCTTACACCGTTGCACCGGCCACATCACCGGACCACCGGCCACATCACCGGACCACCGGCCACATCACCTGACCACCGGCCACATCACCGGACCATCAACATCATCACCGGACCACCGGCAACATCACCGTACCGAAGCTTTCTCCATCAACGATTGCTGCTGGCTTCAGACTTGGACCTCCTACAGAATATCTCACATAGAACTGCAACCTCAGTTGTTTTGGATGGGGTTTATCCGAAGATAGCGGCCCGCCCGACTCGTACCTTTCTCGGGCCTTTAGTATTTCAAGCCACTAAACCGGGAATAATTTGATACAAGGGTCTGACTCATTATTGACGTCTGCTTGGTGTGAGTGTACCACCACCAGGTTTTCATCGTGTGGAATAAGGTGTGTGTGATCACGGAGAATCCATTGCCATTTGTTGGTTTGTATTCTCTTTCTAGTAATGTCTTCGAAATTTTCGCACGTGGTCGAGTGGCAAGCGCGCTCGACTGGCGTACCGATGGTCACGAGTTTGAATCCACGCGAAGGCAAGGATTTGTTCCTGTGGCCTAAGGATTCCCTGAGTCACCCAGCTCCGAATGGATACCTAACTAATCAATGGTTAGGCGGCTGGGGTAATGCGTGGAACCCTCAAAGCCGTGGCCTGTGACAGCTGCATCACTTGTCAACAGATCATCTGTCATGGTCTGTGGACGCAATTATCTTCTGCATAGAAGGAGCGTCTGTATATCTAAGATAAGATAAGATTCCACTACGTAAATACATAAAAGTACGTATTAGTTTTTTGTGGACCTCAATTTCCGAGTTAAACCAAGAAGAGATGTTATTCTAACATGGTGGATGTTACCACTAGCAAAGGGAGGTATTACAACTAACACACCATTAAATGACTGATGAAGACCAGGACCCACATACTGTTGACGGATGTAGGCCAGGACCCACATACTGTTGACGGATGTAGGCCAGGACCCACATACTGATGACGGATGTAGGCCAGGACCCACATACCTTATCTTGTCTTATATGTTACAGACGCTCCTTCTGTACAGAAGATTATTGCGTCCTACGTATTTCTATGGTTTGTGTTTAGTCCTGTATTCTTACTAGAGTTTTAAATGATGATAAAGTGTTGGCCTTCCTGGTTTCTTCAGGCAACCCATTCTACGCCCGAATACCGGACGGAAAGAAAGAAAACTTGTATGTGTTTGTTCTTGCATATGGAATAAGAAAGGTGTTTTTATCTTTATGTCTATTTGGGGGTTGTATTAAGTTATCTTTGTGTTGTATTTCTAAATTAGAATTAATTGCCTATGTATAATTACTAATTTACTCTTGGTTCTTCTATCCTCTAGTGTTTCAAGGTTTAATGATTTAACTAATGGTGTTACTCTTGTCAGTTTTGAATATTCTCCAGTAATGAATCTGGCAGCTCTTTTTTGGATTTGTTCTAACTTATCAATATTTTCTTTGGTGGATGGGTCCCATACAGAAGATCTATATTCTAGTATAGTTCTCACCAGGGTGAGGTAGCATTTTAGTTTTATATCTTTGTTACATTTGTAAAAGTTTCTTTTTATAAAGCCTAAGGTTTTGTTTGATTTTTTAATAACATCATTGGCATGGTGACGGATGTAGGCCAGGACCCACATACTGTTGACGGATGTAGGCCAGGACCCACATACTGTTGACGAATGTAGGCCAGGACCCACATACTGTTGACGGATGTAGGCCAGGACCCACATACTGTTGACGGATGTAGGACAGGACCCACATACTGTTGACGGATGTAGGCCAGGACCCACATACTGTTGACGGATGTAGGCCAGGACCCACACACTGTTGACGGATGTAGGCTGACTGAGTGATGTCTACGGCATGACTCCCCATAATGACGTCACTGACTTATCGACATTTTATGAAACTCGTGAAAATGTTATACCAATCGCCCAGCCTCCTCACTTATACCGGCGTATAGTTTGGCATTTACATTCTGTCGACTGTATGTATTAATTGAAATTTACATTATCAACTGGTGTTGAAAAATATAAATCTGTTTATTATTTTACAAGCCCAGCTTTCCCGATAGAATCAAGTGCTGTGAGTGGATTTATTACTGAAGTGTTTATTGAAGATTGATGGAACACTGCATTATTCTTTATTTTCTTGTCCGGTTTAAATTGCGGAAGCTTAATCCAGGAGTATTGCCCCTTGATGGAAGGTGATCTCCCTTGGTTAACGTGCGTCATAATTCAAAGACCACATCTTAGGGTTAGATAAACATAATATATTCCTGGTATTGGGTTAGATAAACATAATATACTCCTGGTATTGGGTTAGATAAACATGATATACTCCTGGCATTGGGTTAGATAAACATAATATACTCCTGGCGTTGGTTTAGATAAACATAATATACTCCTGGTATTGGGTTAGATAAACATGATAAACTCCTAGAATAAGGTTAGATAAACATAATATACTACTGGCGTTGGGTTAGATAAACATAATATACTCCTAGTATTGGGTTAGATAAACATGATATACTCCTGGCATTGGGTTAGATAAACATAATATACTCCTGGCATTGGGTCAGATAAACATGATAAACTCCTAGAATAAGGTTAGATAAACATAATATACTCCTGGCGTTGGGTTAGATAAACATAATATACTCCTGGTATTGGGTTAGATAAACATGATAAACTCCTAGAATAAGGTTAGATAAACATAATATACTCCTGGCGTTGGGTTAGATAAACATAATATACTCCTAGTATTGGGTTAGATAAACATGATATACTCCTGGCATTGGGTTAGATAAACATAATATACTCCTGGCATTGGGTCAGATAAACATAATGTACTCCCAGCATTGGGTTAGATAAACATGATATACTCCTAGAATAGGGTTACATAAACATAATATACTCCTGGCATTGGGTTAGATAAACATAATATACTCCTGGTATTGGGTTAGATAAACATGATATACTCCTAGAATAGGGTTAGATAAACATAATATACTCCTGGCATTGGGTTAGATAAACATAATATACTCCTGGTATTTGGTTAGATAAACATGATATACTCCTGGCATTGGGTTAGATAAACATAATATACTCCCAGCATTGGGTTAGATACACATAATATACTCGTGGTATTGGGTTAGATAAACATGATATACTCCTAGAATAGGGTTAGATAAACATAATATACTCCTGGTTTTTGGGTTAGATAAAAATGATATACACCCTAGAATAGGGTTAGATAAACATAATATACTCCCAGCATTGGGCTAGATAAACATAATTAACCTCCAGCACTGGAACCAGACTTCACATGGCTAAGGGAAAAAAAGTTAAAATTTCTGCGCTGTTTAATTTCACTTTTTGAATAGGGTCCAACACTTTAAAAAGCCATTTTCTATTGTAAACGTTTTTTTCTCTGACAACAGCTATACCCGTTTGCCGACCTCTTCCCCGGACTTCCTCCTTTGACCGATCATTATTATAGCCACACTGTCGGCTAACATTCATTGGAGATTAAAAAATAAAAAAAGTTGGAAGGCGATCACATAAACTTTTGGCCTTTAAAAACATCACGCGTAGTTTCAAGCAAAAAATATACTTCATCGGATTTTTTAAAACAATTTTTTTTCCTCTCTCTCTCTCCATCTTTTGTTGTGCCGACGGCATAAAATCAATACAGCTTCTTGTCATCATCAACATAGATTGAATACCTGAAATGTCGGCTTGGATGGAGACGGTTCTACAAATACGATGCATTTTTAATGTTAATACAGACACATAGCGGTACACTTCTGATATGTTTAGGTGTAAGAAAGAAACGTATAGTTCTTATGAGCTGAATCATTATTTGTAATTTTGACATCGAACTCAGGGACTGAACTATTTGTATCAAATACGAACGTATTTTTAAAAAGTTAAAGATTATATTAACTACATCCCTCAAAGCTCACAGGTTTTCCTAAAAAACAGTAAACCACATATAAACGAAGTCTAAACAAATGACATATAAACCACATATAAAACACATCTAAACAAATGACATATAAACCACATATAAACCAAATCTAAACAAATGATACATAAACCCCATATAAACAAACAACATCTAAACAAACTACATATTAACCCCATGTACTCAAACAACATATAAACCACTTCTAGCAGAACTACATATAAACCCTATCTACTCAAACCACATGTAAACCACATCTAACAACGCATGTTCTTAAAACACCACAGCACAAGAACAACGCATGTTCTTAAAACACCACAGCACAAGAACAACGCATGTTCTTAAATTCTTAAAACACCACAGCACAAGAACAACGCATGTTCTTAAAACACCACAGCACAAGAACAACGCATGTTCTTAAAACACCTCAGCACAAGAACAACGCATGTTCTTAAAACACCACAGCACAAGAACAACGCATGTTCTTGAAACACCACAGCACAAGAACAACGCATTTTCACTCAACCACGTTTCTCGGTTACAATCAACGCCACCAGAACATAGTTACATATCTTCTCAACTAAGGATCCACCCATCTTTACCTCGTAGCTCATCTAAGGACCCACTCCATCGTTACATCTCTGCTCATCTAAGGA
>MUZC01001567.1:0-61524 GCA_002072015.1 Radix auricularia
CCCCTCCAATCAAATTCCAGATGGTAAGAATTATTTTTTTATTATTTTTTTTTTAAGGGAAGATGATTTTTTTTTTTAAAGGGAAGAAGATGGATTTGCGTGTTTGTTCTTGCATACGGAATAAGACGTGTTTATCCTTATGACTATCTGTTATATAATATTTTTGGGGGTATTTCAAAGTTAGAATTAATAGCCCTATATATTATTAAATCGTTTGCGCTTTATCCTTTGTTTCTAGCTTTAATCATTTAACTAATAGATTTAAAAGTGATTTTTTCCAGAAATGAATTTTGATGCCATTTAAAAAGAAATAATTCTTGTTAATCTATGCTTTCTTTAGTAGATGGTAGAGGGTTTATTTGTCCTTTAAGCGCTACAGTGGTTACTGTGTTGGCGGACTGTGCAACATACACTAATAATTTGTGAGTTTGCTGCCCTATTGAGGTATTGTTGTGTGTGTGTGTGGGGGGGGGGGTTAAAAATTTCCAAATAAATGTACATGGTTCATGCATCATTAAATATTATTTACTAGGTTTATATCTGGTTTCTGTCAAATTTGGTGAGCTTTAGGCTAATTATTGTTTCTAAATATTTACATGGTGGTCGAATGGCATGTGTCCCCCAGCTGGCGTACCGATACGCGCGGGTTCGAATCCAAAGGAATCATGAAGGCATGGATTAGGTAAAAAGATAAAAGGGCTCACTTAGATGAAACCAAACTCATTGGTTCTAGCAATGAGCCCTGGCCCCCACGCGTCCAAATCTCCTTCCACCCCCCCTGACCTGAATATTAGCATCTTATGTTGGGATGGAAGTGGAGTAATGGATGTCATTCGCTTATTCTTTGTTTGCAGTTCGCGATTTCATGTTGCACTTGGTGCATAAGAACTACTCCTGATCTTCAGGAAAGCAGGGCAGAGTAAGAGTGGGGGATGGATAAAATGGTTGGGAAGATATCAATGGGTAAAATAATATTTTAAAATAACGACTTAAAAAATTTAAGGAAAAATATAACTTTTTAAAAATTAAAACATTTTAAGAAATCTTTTTTTTACCCTCCCCAACTTTGCATAAAATTGATTTTTTTAGCTTAAACAACAATATTTAAAAAATGTCTTAGATTTAGATAATTATTATTAGATCTACTTTGAAGATATTTTCGGAAAGCTTCTGTCATAAAATGAAATAACTTTTTGTCTTGCCAGTAACCAGACAAAACGACAAAATGACAAAACAAGTGACAAAACAAGTGACAACACGACAAGTGACAAAACGACAAACTGAAAAAATCTTGTCGTTTTGTCAGTTATATCTATAGTCTTTATATATATAATTTAGAATTAAATTTGGACAGATGGAAAGGAATTATTAAGCCTTTTCTAATGATTTTAGTTTAATTTATATAATTTTTAAATTAATTTTTTTAAATATGGTAGCTAGCTGTGTTTTTAATGGGTTTGCCTAATTAAATCAAGGTAAATGTTATGATTTATAATAATNTGCATATGCTATGGAGAGGCTGGCCACTTGTAACAGCCAAACTATTTCTATTTGGCACCAACTTCTCCGAATAAAAATATCAATTATGGAAATTCAATTTTTTATATTTGATAAAATTGCACTATATATATATTTTTAAAGTGTTAAATTTTTATTGCCCTATTGTCAAATTTTACATTTAAAAAAACAACAAAAACATGAGAACACATTTGACCTGAAATTTCGACTACCAGCGGGTAAGTGGTTGCAAAATAATAACACGACTTCAATAACGTTAGGAAAGAGAGAGAAAACAACAGTTACAGTCTACTTACTGCTTGGCATTCTGCCAAATATCCTCTATTCTCTATGTTTTGGATTCCTCAGTGTGTTGATTACTAACTAAATATCTGTGTAGCAAGGTAAGGCTACATGGTTACATTTTGAATGATTTTGCGTTGAGATGCATTATAATTAATTTTAATTATAAATGCATGCATCCAATTAATCCAATGATTAAAATTTAGGCTAAAACCTATATCTCCGACCGGAGCGTCGCGTCTCTTCCGATTTTTTAGGGTTTGGGTTAGGTTTAGCTTTAGAATTTCGAAAAATTGATGATTTTTAGGGTTTGGGTTAGGTATAGCTTTAGAATTTCTGAAAATTGAAGATTTTAGGGTTTGGATGGCCGCTGATAAGGTCGGCCCGGTCGGATATATAGGTTTTAACCAAAATTTAATATACAATGCCATGACTTAGATAACTATGAATTTATAAACAATTTTAAACAAGTAGTACTAGGTAAGCGGGAGTAGAATACGTGGCACGCTACAGACTTGCTCATGGATAGTGCAAAGAAATGGGGCAAAGAAGGGACACAAACTACTGCTCCAAGAAATCAAAACTTCTAGAGTGAACGTGTAGGTGAGGAGGAACCATGGACACATTGTTGGCTTGTTGGTCTGAGACATTCACACTAAGGCCCTGGCCCTAGCTTGCCAACCATAATCTCTGATTGGCCGACCCTAGCGAGGGTCAAACAGGCACAAACAAACATTTGAATTTGGCAATTTGGTAATCCTGCATTTTTTACATGTATATTATTTCACAGCGAAATTTAATTTTATCTTGAGAACTTACTTTTTTAATTTATTAGATACATTATTACCGTATATACCGGTGTATAAGACGACTTTTGAGCCCTAGAAAATATTTTCTAGAGCGGGGGGTCGTCTTATATGCCGTGTATAGTGGGTGCTGCAGTGCCGGGACACCCGATTTATTGCCTTGTATCCCCAGCAGCTGCCTTGTATCCCCAGAGCTGCGATGTAACCTGCATATGCCTCCCCCCTGCGCTGTACTTCGTGTACCGTGTATACCGCCTCCTGCTCTGTACTAGTATGCCCGCCCAACCAATCAGGGCAAGTGATGTACAGTACAGTACCTTACTAGTGATTGGCTGCTTGTTGTATACAAAGCCTGCTTGGATTGGTGGTTGGAGTTGACATCATTCATCGTTGGTACAGCCATTTGATGTGTGCCTAAACAAGCCATTTAAAGATCGCGTTTGACAACAGTGGAATGAATGGATGGTTAGTGGCGTAAAGTCATTCACAAAAGTAGGAAACATGCGTGCTCCACAGTTGGATGTTTTGTGCCAGTTTATCATAAAAGCATGGCATGATATTGATGTAGAAACAGTAATCAAGTCTTTCAAAAAGTGTGGCATATCAAATTCATTAGATGGTATGGAGGATGACTACTTGTTGCTAAGGTTAAAAAATTACACGTAAGATTGGCGCGCGTAATTTACGCCAAAATTATTCATGCCATTAATGCCCAATTACTTGAAAAAAATTTATGTTCCTTTTGTTGCTCACGCTCACTGATTGCTAGTGGGTGTATTTTTAATAATGTTTTCAAAGGTTTTTACTTGTAATTTACCGGTCATACTAATTTGCCCGTCGTCCGCATCGGCCACGTACTTCATCGTGTACTGCATCAGCGGCAGCCATCTTTGGCTGAGTAATATTGTCTCATACGGTCGACGCGGGACGGGTGCGATGCGCTGCGAAATACGGCCGCCGGGGGTGCCGAACTCAGCAAAAGACGGCACACGCGATCGACACTGGTGTAATCCGCAGCGAAATACAGACGACGTGGGTGCAATACGCAGCGTAACACGGCCAACACGACCGACGGAAGCACTATACACAGTAAAATACGTGGCTGATGCGGTCGACAGACAAATTAGTATGACCGGTAATTACTGTGCGGTTTACGCTGTTTTACCAAACGAATACTTCTGGTTTAGGCTTGTGGCCGGATGTAGATGGTACTACTAATCACCGGAATTAATTTAATTAATCACCACTGTTAAACACAACAAATTGCGACAGAAACAAATAAGCATTTTTTAAATTACAGTAATTTAAGCGTAATTTTCCAAAATTACGTTACCGTAACTTACGTGTAACGTTACATGACTTCGAACCTAACTTGTGGCAAGATGAAGAGGAAGCCGAAGCTGAGACCACACCATCTGATACTGAATTCAATCGATACAACGGCTGCCTTACAAATGTATCACAAGATGTCATTGATGTACTCATGATATCAAATGAAGAACAAAAGGATTTTGAAGTATTTTAAAAGGAATCTGTCATGTCAGAAGTTATGATGGGCATTGCTAACTCCCAGAGACTTGCTCTCTCTATTGTTGGTTATCTTCCTCCTATCACTATCAGTTCCAGTTTGGTTGAGATCATGGCAGCTCCCATGGGTTTATTGTATTTCCCTTCCTTTCAGCTTAAGAGTGAATTAGGAAAAGTTTAATCCACTTGCACTGTTTTATTTTTACATGTTCGATGACAAACAGCATGTAATTAAAATTACCATATTGAAATCAGATCTAATGCTTTTTAAATTTTTCTTTGGTGTGTGTTGAAAAAGGGGTAGTCTTATACGGCGAGTATATCCTAAACTCTATATTTTCAGTGTAAAAGTTGGGGGTCGTCTTATACGCCCAGTTGTCTTATACGCTGGCATATACGGTATATGTTGTATTTTCGCTATTACAACGCTAATTCGTCATTTGTATTAATTTTCAAGGCTTTTTTCAGCCTTTGAAGCTACATAATCGGAGTATGATACAGTCGAAACCGCTTAAGTCGACGTCGTTGGGGTATGAAAAATGGCATCGACATATCCGATGATCGAGTTAAAGCGAAAACCAATATGGCGGCAAAATATTAACATGCGCTTGAAATTTCTTTATGTACGTGTTGTGCGTTAATTAGTGATGGGACGATTAATCAGAATCGTATCGGAATATCGGGACCCTATTTCTTCACTCTTTCTTAAGGTTGTTAAGACCATTCGATTTTAAAGACAGTTTAAGTTTAAATATAACGCCGTTTTGCGGTGATTCCCAGATTGAGCGATACTGTGCCTTCGAAGCCACTTGCTCGATTTTCCTTACAAGCTACACAAATAAGTAACCTACACATCCCCTCATTGTCCCCGAACCATTCTCTTCCTAATCATCTTCTTTGGGTCTCAGAATGGTCTATCGTGACCTATATATGACTCATGACAAAGCGAACTCTTCTCTATATAAACGTACACAAATAAATTAGGTACTCCTTTTGAACCTTCAACTTTGACATATTTTAATTAATTCTAACCAATAGTTAAATGGCTTTTGCACACAGCCACTTCTTATGAATGAAACAATGAGAACAAAGCAGTAGTACAGTACATGTAATACATGTAGTCAAAATGAGGTTGAAGGATGAATGGTTGCCAATGACAACAAGTATGCACACGGTACATTTTATTATTCCATACGATCCCCTCATTTTACAATGGACTTAGAATTCCTTCGGTAACTTGATGCTAATAGGACTAACCAACAACAATGGTGTGGGAGATTGAGAGTGGGGGTGGGTAAACTGTCTGTAGTCTGTTATATTATATATTTTAAAATCTGGGGAGCCTTGTTTACAGTAAGCAGCCTATGATTTTGGTATCGTCCCATCACTAGCGTTAATAAATGATAATGCTCATGCACGTGTTTTTGGAGTTTTTTTTAACACAACAGCATTGCATTTATTTGTTTGATGAAGCTATCGGCATGCTATAAAATTGTACATACATGTTTGCTTACAACAAAAGGTATATGTGCACCAACTGACAGCAGAAATTTACAAATTTAAAATAAAAACCAACGTCGATTATCGATAAAAACTTATAGCTAACATTTTCAAAAGCTGGCGATTGGTCATGGGGATCGAGATAACCAATGTTAAGTGGCAAATTTGACCCTTTTTTTGTGCTCGTGTTATGAGGTTTCGGCGACTTAAAAAAATCGAATTAAACGACGAGAAAATGCTAAGACAAAGAGAGAATTTGGCAGTTCCAATAAAAAACGTCGACATAATAGGGTGGTCGAGCTAACCGAGCTCGAGGTAAGTGGGTTCGACTGTATATCCATTTTGTTTATCTATCATCCTACTAGCTGGATTGTCACAGTAAGATGCCAAATGAAATTTTCTCACTTAAAAACAAATAAAATAAAAATCAAATCTAGTAACGAATTAAAAAATGAAATTGTCTTTAAAATAATTATTTATATTCTAAGAAAATAGCAAAGATGAATTGTACATTTTAAAAAAAATCTTCAATTCAGTAAATTTATTTTAGCATGGGCAAAAATCATCTGGCAAGCCGGCCATAGTAAACAAAATGGACATATTGTGGCCGGATTATGTATCATAGAGAGCCAAAAAAAAATGCTTAGAAACCAATTAGAAATTAGCGTTGTAATAGCTAGAATACAAAATATAATAATGTATTTAATAAGTTAAAATCGTAGGTCTCATGAGAAAAATAAATTTTACTGTCAAATAATATACGTGTAAAAACTGCAAGATTACCCAAACATTTTTAAACATTAAAAAATAAAGATAATGTTTTCCCTGGGGTTTGAACCCAGGAGCTTCCGGGTGTAAGGCAGACGTGATAATCACTACACTACGAATCAGATCAGATGTTATTCTGTGAAGGAACAACGCAAGTGAATGCAAGAACCATTGAAGGTCTCGAGACCGTAAGCAAACTGATTGGTCAACCCCAGTGAGGGTCATTCGTCATGATCATTTGCACATACTCATACTCGCTTTGGTGAATTGAATATAATAGATATGAATATAACTTGGGGTATGGTTAACCCTTACATAAATTATGCAGACTTATGGATAATTAGAGGGGTTTACTTGTCAGTGGGCGCCATGGCTGATTGCTCCGTATTGGCATTAGTTCTCCTGTTCCTATTATTGTTATATTTCATCATGATTAAAGTCGAGCACACCAAGATAAAATTAAAAGTTAAGCAAAGCTATGTCAACTTGTCTTCTCAATTATTGTTCATGATGTAAGTTGGTGCTACCTCTGTTCTTAATGCTACCCTGTACCTTTACCATCACCCCCACCCACTCATGTTTTTAAAAATATGCCTGAAATGATTTAAGGATTGACCTTAAACCTTAAGTTATGAATATTCTATGTCATCTGTCTCACAAAGTGAATGATACGGATGTTTTTGCTATAACGCTAATTTGATTTGATGAGTTAGATTATGGTCTGTAATATTTGAAATTTTGTGTTATTTTATTAATGAATTTCGACAATAAACTTTAGTACTCTTTTATTTTAAACAGGAATTATTAAAAATATAACAATGGTTCGAGCCTGGTACATGGATGATTCTGACCATGATAAAAGAGAACCACATATGTTGGACCCTCCAGTTTTCCTCAGTTTAGAGGAACTCAACAAAAAAACTGGCGTGGAGTATTATAAGGCAACAACAAATTTAAAATATTTTTTGCAATTAGTATACATGTTTTTGGTGATGATCTTTAACTAAGATCACACAAGATCAAGACTGACAAGTCAATATTATACAATTTATGGACAGATATTCTAATTATGTACACTTTTTTTTCAAACAACCAAATTTATTTGACACATTTAAAAAATTTCAAACAACCAAATTTATTTGACACATTTAAAAAAGAAACAACTACTTATGAAGCTAAAAGAACATTCAAATGCCCTTAGGACTAAATTATGATTGATGACTTTAAAGTATTTTATTTTCAAGTTTGAGTATTTTATAAGACATTTCTCCTAATTATGATCATACAAATTTAGGATAATTGAAAAAGTATCATTCAAAAATAAGCTTTTTCATCATCTTTCACTTAAGGAAATGTATTTACAAAGTTCATTTTTTATTTGATATCATTATTTTTAATTATGGATAAGTCATTTTAAGAACTTTTGCAATTCTGTTAATGTTACATCAGATGGAAGGTTTTTTTTTTTTTTTTTAAACTTAAAGTCTAAAGCAAAAAAAAAATTATTTACTTATTTTATAAATGTTAATTAGTTTCTTCCTATTACTTACAGTTTGATGCTGACACATGGGAGTCAAATAATGAACTTGCAGAACTGAGGAAAATCAGAGGGTACACTTACGAAGATGTCTGCGAAGTTTCAAAAGATACTCTACCCGATTATGACAATAAGGTAGTGATTGTCAAACAGTTTGGATGACAGTGTAAAATCATATTTCAAGAAAAATATTTGTAGATGTGACACATTTTAAAAATTTTTTTTCTTTTTTAATAATTTTTTAAAACATGATTTTGTCATGCGTAAATGAAATATATGCATTCTAGATTGATCCATTAAATGAAGAAACACTTATAAATTAAAAAAATTATAAATTCACAACAGCTTCGCTAGACGAAGTGATAGTCGGGTTAGTTTGAAAATGGTATGGCACTATTGATAGCGGGATCGAATCCCGCATATGTTATTATTGAGACCGACAGTTTCATATTTAATCTAAAGAAACAATAGCAATCTATATAGATTAATGTTTATTTCAAATTTGGAACCTTTAATTCATCCAGAAATTTTTCCCATTATTTTTTTAACCTCCAGTTTGTCCAGCAAAGATTCAGACTTTGATTGCTTTAATTTTTTTCAACAGCTGAAAGCTTTCTACACTGAGCACATTCATTCAGATGAGGAAATAAGATTTGTGATTGCTGGTTGTGGATATTTTGACCTCCGTGACAGTGACGACAGGTGGGTTAGGGTCGAGGTGGTCAAACATGACCTGATCATTGTTCCTGCTGGTATTTACCACAGATTTACACTGGACACCTCGGTAGGTGATTTTTGTCAAGTTTTACTCATTTTTCCAAAAGTTATTTTGAATACGGTGGTTGCTCAGTATATGTGTTTAATCCGTTCCAGACCCTGGAATGTATGTATACTAGGGCTGTTATCGATTAATTTAAAATTAATCGTTAACTTTTGAAAAATTACTGAATAATTAATAGATAATAATAATAATAATAAAATGATGATTTATATAGCGCTGTATCCCAGCAAGGAGCCAGGCTCACAGCGCTTTACATGGAAACAAAAATACATATATAAATAAAAAGAAACATTCATAGCATATTAACTACATAAATAACAATACGGTATACTCAATACATCAGCTACGCTAATTAATTACAGAAATGTGGTTTTATTATTTTTGAAAATAAATTTTAAAGAGATAATTTTGATTAAAGCAAAAAATAAGATTATGACGTCATTAAACTGAAAATTTCAAGGGAATTAACAAAAACAGGCAATTCACATGTTTTTGATATAGATATAAGTAGTTCAATATAATGTCAATGAATTTGAATTTTGTTAATTAAGTTAAATTGATTATATCATTTTCCTTATAAAACAGCTTATTTTAAAGTTTACACTTCAAAAATCTTTTTTCTTTTAAATGAGAAGTTTGTACGTAAAAAAGCAACTATTGTTTATTATTAATAATTGATTATTTATTGATAAATCGGTAATATTATAGAAAAGATTTTCCATAGTTTTTATGGCTATTTTTTATAGATTAAAATAATTTTAATCGATAAAAATTTATACAGATTAATCTAGAAATTAATAGATAATTTCCGCAACCCTAATGTGTACCCAACAGGATGTATCATAACATATTTTCCCCATATATAAAGGGAAAATGATTAATTTGTCTCATGAAAAAAAAATCATTGTTATTTAAATATAATTTATTTAATAAGAACTTATACACAATTTTTTTCTGTTTGGCTATTATCAAGCTCAAAAGCAATTTTTTAACGTGTTATGATGATCCTGATTTTTTTCTTGTAATTGATTCCCCCCTCTCCTCCTTCTCCCCCTGCAACATTTCCCATATAATAATGTCTTTGTTTTTCACAAGAATAGAAATCGTCGTACTAAGTCCCGGGTATTCACGCCAATTTCATCCTATACAACAGTGGTTCCCATGGACTCCCACTGGTACTGTTCAGGGGATCCGTGGAAAATTTAAATTGATTTGGGGGTCCCTGAAGATAACACATAAAATCTGTAGAAAAAGCATCATATACTATTTTATTTATTCTTATTTATTTAAATTTTCATAATAATAAAAAATGGATCACAATTTAAATGATCAAACCTTGCCTGGACCCCCTGACATAAGGGGGTCCGAGCACATAAGGGTGTAATTCACTGTAATTTACTTTTGAATTTTTAAACTGAATTAACATCAGTGACATAATCAAATTTTTAATACCTATATCACTTAAGTATTCTATTTATTAAAAAAATGCTTGATAATTTTGGAAGCTATTTAGGTTTTCATTTCAAAATGCATTGGAATGTAAACTAATGCTAATATGATCATTTTATACCAAATATTCTCCCATTGCGGCGTTGGTGTTTGGGAGTTTTAATAATTTGGTGCTGCTGCAGTAGTCAAAGTTTGTAAAAAAAAAAAATAATTTATTCACTAACAAAAATATCATTTTTTTTTCAGACACCTTCATTTTAATGTCAAAAATTATTTTCCAAACTGTTTTGTTGTATAAATTAATTAAATTGTATCTTTTATATTTTTTCTTCTTCAAAGTTATATCAAATTTGAAACACGATCCTTATTGTTTGTGTTCTCAGAACTACATCAAAGTAAAGCGTCTCTTTGTTGGTGAGCCCACATGGACTCCCATCAATCGACCTGGTGCAGAGGATCATCCAGTGAGGAAGGATTTCCTCAAACGTATGGCTGTGGTTAAGCCATAAGGCTCAAGTATTTTATTGGCAGTTTTATGCTCCATAGCTGTCAAAGTGTTCATTTGACTTTCCTTAAGCAGCGCTTACACAACTTCAAAATGTTTGAATAGCTGTATTTTTTAAAAGTTTAAAGGTGGATGCAATTTTTACATTATTTTCAAAGAAGTATTTGACATAGCCTTACAAAAGCTGTAAATGCTAAAGCAAATATGTTTGATAATTGTGGAATTTATGTATTGTGACTAATGTAAAGCAATTTTTATGTTTGGTAAATTTATTAGCATACGTCAAATTAAGTTTGTCCGGTGATTCCTATTTTTTTGCTCTTATTACAAACCATCAGATGCCTTACTATATTTAAATAAAAGAAGAAATTGAAAAAAAGATAATACTTCAATGAAAAGGAATATAATTTTACATGTATATTACGTTACATTATAAGATAATTGAATTGCTTTTTTTTTAAGTTCTAACAAGCATTTGACATTTTAGGAAGTAAGAGGATGTTCAATTGGTTTTTATTACTATTTTATGTTAAGCAGAAACAAATTTATTTTTATGCAAATTCTAATGATCAACCTAACTCCCCAGATTCAAAATTATGATAGGCCGCTAAAGAAAAGTATTAATTATAACCTTTAACATATTTATATATTGTAAAGAATGGTTTGACCCATTTCTTGTAAGGAGGCAAAAAATCAGTTTCTTATTTAACTGTATGTTTATGAAAGAATATTATCAATAAATGAAAATGAAATTCATTTGCTTTAAGGAATATTTTGCCTCAGTCCCAAAAGAATTTCCCGAATTGCGATCAATTGAAAAAAATTGCGTAAAATCAATTTATATTGTTATTGTCATCTTGACTTCATCTATTAGGATAAAAGTGGTTATTTTATGCATACAAAAGGCCATATTGATTTAAAAGCTATTTTTACCTGTAGTTTAGTACTATTATTTTATTAATAAAATATAGCAAAATTGCATCCTAAAAAAAAACCCCCCGTAAAAACTACCAAAAGACTTCGCGAAATGAGCAATAACACTAGCGAGGGAAACGGCGGCTATTGCTGGAAATCTAATATATCTTCTTTCACGCACTGAAGAGTTTTTATTTTCTGTAATTTTGTTCTATCGAGGTGCGCTTTGGTAATAATGATTGGCGCCCATTATTGCACTTTGACATATTAAAAGTTAAATTTCTTTAAAGGTCAAAAAAAAATAAAATAGTAGTTTACATAGAAAAATTTTCCCACATTATTTGATGTGTTTTTTTTACTCTTAAATTGTTTGTAACTTAGTTTAACTATTTGTAAAAGTTCAGATAAATGATGTTATTTAAAACTTAGGTAGATGTGATTGTAGGTACAAAGATATTTTTTGTTCTCCATTTTTAATGTTTATTTAAACAAAAAATCTGTGTATGCCTTGGTTGTTACTGGCCTTAAAAAAATGTTAAAATGTGTAGAGCTTTCCCGCCTTTCATACCAAATTTGCAATAATAGAGGGCATCATCAAGTGTGACTCTGAATTTGGTTGCCATTGTCTCATGATAATTTTGTGTCATTTATGTACGAATATGGCATTCTATTTTTTTTTTTTAGAAAGTCAAAACCTTTGCAATAATTTGTCATAAGATTGCTTATCTTTGCTATTAGCAGTTATTTTATGTTGTTAAAATGAAATATTTACCAAGTTTATTTTGAGATTATTAATCTTTAAAATAAGTCAAGGAAATTCAATTTTTTAAAGAAAACATCTTTTTCTTAAAAATTAGAAAGTCATTACTATTGCAATAATTTGTCATAACATTACTTATCTTTGTCATAACATTACTTATCTTTAATGTAATAAATTGCTCAAAACCCACTGAAACATTCATATGTGTTATTGGGTGGCATTTAAATGTAATGTCAATTTTAAAAATGGATTTTTAAAAATTAAGTTTTTATTGATTCAATGGCCCCTTTCCTAGGAAGCTCAAAGATGGATTGATATATTTGTCATATTTTTATGTGTATATACTGAACACTGGCCAGTAAGTATTTACTGATTTCTATGGATTATGAAACCAGAGTTTTTATTTATGGCATTATCATTTTGTTGCATATTTTAAAATATAACCAGTATGTGAACAATGTATTTAACTTTTTGATTAATTGTTTATTCATTAAAACTATTAACCAATATTTGAGGGTTTAAAATTACATTTTTTTGTTAATTTCTATAATGGTCTACAAATGTGGTGAATTTTGGTATCCTGTTACAGTTAGTGTTATGTTACCCGGTTTATTGCTTGGGAGGGGAAATGCTGGTGAAGGGATTTGGGGGTTGTTTTGTTGGGATTTGAAAAACATAAAATATTGGGTCAAAACGACTTGTGCTACCTACACGTCCAATATTTATAAATCAGTCTTAAATTTTAATCAGCTTATTTTAAATATAAGTCGTGTGGAACTTAAGAAAGAAACTATTAACTTCCAAACATATTCTTTTAAAATTTCATGATTTTCATGCATTTTGTATAGTTATAAAATTTTTTTGCACCAATCCGTGATTATCAGTGGCTGACCAACAGTGTTACTGCTGTTTGAAAACACATTGACCAAATTATAATTTTCAGGAGCATGACCAAGTAACAAATAACACACAGGCAGTTAACTATTTTTTGCAAAATATTTAATTGATAAAAAATGTTATAAATCTATACTACATTTAATTCTAATTATACAGTATATGGTTTTATTAAAAACAATACAAAACATACAAGAAGGTGATTGTAAGTTAGATTTCTTTATTGTAATATAAATTTAAAACTGAAGTCATATTTTATCAATACATTACATACCATGGTGACAAAAATGTCCTCAATTTCCAATAGCTTTTAGGTGATATAAATCATACATAAAACCAATAACATAATGTCAGTACTCTGTATGGCATGTAGCATATTGTAAATGAACAAGACATCTGGTAATTACAAGAAAATAATCAAGTAGTCTCACTCTCTTTATTTCACATATACACTGATAAAATTTGGGATAGTCCTTTAATGAAATTATTTCCTGAAAGCAACTTTCACTTCGTATACACTAAAAATATAATTGATATCTTAAGATTTAAAACATCAAAAGTTTTCATTGGCATAAGTTTTGTCTTTTTCAAAAAATATACTTATGAGATGTCTAAATTTTAAAACTCAATTATCTAATATTAAACTATTGTTTAGATTTTAGAGATATAAATATCTAAATGTTCTTAAGCTTTTAAATGATAAGCTAATTTTTATTTCATTAAATTAGATAGAAAATTGTATAAGATTTACTGGGTGATTTAGTTTAGCAGGACACACCGTTACAGATAAATATATAACACTGAATCGTGTTAGTTGTTTTGATATATTCATTTATCACAAAAGTTTAAGACAAGAGTGTCCTGTACATGAAGACAAACTAATGTATTTTATAATGAACTTATGAATTTTTCCCAGTCTCTGAGTCTACTTCCGACAAAACAATAAGTTGGCCACTTCCTCACATGTTTGTCAATATTAACCCATATATATAAGCAGATAAATCTAAATTTTAAAGTTTTGTAGAGAATTTATCTTGGCATCAATTTGTGTGTCTAGTGCTAAGGTAATGTCAATTAAATTTTGTGGGGTTAACATTCTGATAGTCATTGTATGTAACTATTTTCATCTTTATATTAAGAGGTATCAGCCATTAATTGTAAAAATTCTTACTGTTTTCAATGGGTCACTGAATCATTGGCAACAAAAAATTAATATCATGTCATGATGATAAGCTTATTCAGCTATCTTTTTAGGTTGCTATTGTGTGACTACCAACTGGGAGCTGAATTAGATTAACAAGTCTGACAATGACCAGGACAAACTACTACTATTCATGAAGAACATGATGCACATCAACATACATTTCATAAGTAATAACACAGTTACAAGGCTTGAGCAGTGCACCTCAGAGTCATTCATTGTATCTTGAAATGGAAATTACTTCCCTTATTGTGTAGACATTGCACACAAATTCAATCAAAATGCTATTAAAGTTTAAGTGGCCAGTAATATTAATATTTGATGAGTGCCAAAAAGTAAGTAAGCAGAGTCATGAAGATTTGACAGTTTTAAAAGTGCTGTTTTGATTTGATGGATCTACTCACTGCCAACAATAAAATTAATATTTTCAAAATCAGTCACTTTGAGCACCATAAGTCTTGCACAGGTTCCAAAGATTTTGAGAGAATTATAATAATGTAAATGTAAGAGATATTCGGTCACCTCCTATCTTTGTCTCTTCATTGAGCAATACAAAGAAGATAAAATCACACTACTCAGCAATCAAAAACTCAAATTTTAATTAGTGAATATTTGTTATCTTTTCTGAGTAAAATTAAAAAAAAAAAGTATCCCCATATATATTGACCCCCAATCACATAAAATAGAGTAAGTTACTCTTCATCATTCCTTCAATATTTTTCTTAAAGGGAATTCATTAAAACAAAATATATCCAACATTGAAAATAATTATTACTCGGCTGTACAATATCATGTGTACATTAGCAACATTTTGATCAAATACGCATCCGCTTTACTCATCAAGATTTGAGAACCATTTGTGGAAACATGGAAGCAGGACTGTCTGACCCATAGCCTATGTCAGGAACTGTCACCCTTGTCATTAAATTTGCATTAGCTAAGGTTGTAAAAACGGACACCCTATAACTAGGGATAAGAGTAGGACGCAATAATCTTCTGTAAAGAAGTAGCGCCTGTAACAGATATGAAGAAGTATGGGTTCATTTTGCGACCGTAGATTGGAAAAAAGACAGAAACATAGTTTTCAAAAAGAATAAAATTTAAAACATCCAACATTATGGTAAAAAAAATGACAGCCCATTTGTAAATCACTGTAGTAGGACATTATCATTGCAGTGAAATAGTCAACAGAATTTATGCAAGCATATCAGATAATTAAAATACAATGGACACAAGGACATCAACAAGGGATTTAGCCATTCACATTCAGCAAAGGCACAACAGCATACAGATATCTTGCAGTTAATTTTTTAACTTTGTAATATAACCAACAGTCTGTATTGAAGAAGTGTGTGGCAGTGTTGATAGAAAAAAAGTAAATAATAAATTACCACTACCTAAAGTAAGGGTACATGAAGATCAAATAAGTTAGAACTAAAGATTGCTACAAAAAACAACATTTGCATAGTGCATTCCCATTTAGTTTGTTTTTCCTTAAAATATTTCATTTTGTATCATACCCATGCAATATTTAATCCAATGACTTTCATTAGGAATGAAAAAAAAAATTGAACATGAACCCATGTTGATTGGGTTTTCATAAATAATAAATTAAACACTTATGTTAAAAATATGTAGTGAAAATTTCTAGTTCATTTCCATATAGATATTAAACATCTTAGTTTATTAACTTTATTAAAGATCAGGAAAGAGTAAGTGTCAATGCCTTGTTCCAACAATGAACTCATTGAAAACCTTTAAGAACATTTAACACAGGAGAACTATTTTGTATACTAAGTTATTTGAACAACTAACATATATCTCATCACTTTGATACATTTTTGTCCTGTATGCATGCAAGAATTTGAAGAGTTCCATTTGTAAATTTTACTGACATAAGTTAAGATTTTAGTTCTTTTCAGACTTTACCTAAGTTTTACAGTCTCTCCCTTATCATCCCAGCTACTTTGAAATACTTGAAAGAAACATACAACAGCGTAAGCACTTTGCAAACATGTCTATTTTTATACTAAAATGATAAAGAACAATAGGAGAAAATAACTGATTGGAGATTGTGAAGCATATATGTTAATCAATATAAGACTTTCCCTCTCAAATGTTTACACAACAAACCAATTAACACAACCAATCAATTGCTTGTTCAAACAAGTATGAAAATAGGATTAGCTACACAACAAAAAACATCAACAATAATAAAATTGCAAATATTGTATACAGAGGTCTATTAAACCAATAAGCCCATTGAAAACAAGATCCCTCTAAATGTGTATTTACACAAAGTGTTCACCTAGGGGTATACAAAATATATTATTTGATAATTCTGTAAATGGAATACAATTTATGAACTTCATTCAGTGAAATTAACACAAAATAAAAAGTACAAAATAAATAAATAAAGGCTTGCATGAATCAAATTTGTATAAACAAAACATCATTAAGTAAAGTGAAATTTTAAATTTTGTGTTAACCGATAGAAACCAGAACAATGGTGTTATACAAACAGACCACTCAATTTCTGAACTATAACTCATGAATCAGTAAATGTAAGACCATTTCATTTTTTAATTATAAATACATACAGAAAAGGTTAGGATTCATTTAATTTTCTTTAATTTTAACAATATGAAAAATAAATTCAAAGACAGTCTCTTAATTTTGTAGGGTACTGAAATAGGCAAAAGCTACTTATTCATAATTTTCAGAACATATATTTTAAAGTACACCTCCGATATCAGCTAAAATGTCAAAACTTCTTTTATATAGAGAAAGGGAGGAAACACAAAACCAAATGAGATGAGCTGTCAAAAAGTATTGATTGTTCTTTTCTCCCTAGCTTATTGGACCTGCAGTTGCTGCCATCTGTATTTACATGTCCTCTTCACCTGGAGCCACTGGGTTGACTGCCCTGTTGACACCCCTGACAGCTGTGGATGGAATCAAAGGGAAATCATTAAGAAAACAAAATTGTACAATGTGTCTTACAATTCTGTTGATGGTGGGAGACAACTGATAAGAATTTAAGAATGGTTTTAACTTAACTAAAGAAAAGAATAAAAATGTGCTTCCTGATTTTACATAAGAGAATTAATTCAAGCATATGGGGGGTCAAAGACAATGAGCAGTGTTTATACTATCAATTTTTAAATACATACCACAAATATTTTTATGTAACAAATTGTTGAATTTAGCCCCATTTTCCCATACCAGATATGTGATAAGATTTGTCAGTGTTAAGTATTCTATATATACACAAAAACAACAGAAAAGATGGCTAAGTTTTAAAGAAAAAAATATTAACAATCCAGTCTCATGCCACTCTCAGGAAAGCTTCACTTTTCTTTTTAAAATTCTTTGAGTTATTTCATAATTTCTGGCGCAATATCTTTTTTTAAAAAAAATAACCATTCCAATATATTTGGGAGAATGGCAATAAGTTTCTATGCTGCTTAATTTGAAATTTAAATAACTCTAAAAATAAATAGACAATGCCAATTATTTTTATCTTAAAAACCAAAAATTTGACAACAAGTCTGATTCATTAGCTTTGATCTCATATTAAGGGTACTCTTGATCCCCATGAGTTGGAACTAAAAATAAAGCTACACATTTACACGGACACATAAAAACCAACCTGTATGGCTAGCCTGATAGATCTACACATTCAAAGAGTTAAATACAAGTAAATATATATGGCTACAGTTACATAATCATATGGACATGTCAACCTGCCAGGATTAAACGCACTAAAAAAAAAAGTAGTTAAAAAAAAAAAAAAAAATTATAAAATATTTTTAAAATATACTTTTTAAACTAGCCATGAAGGCATTCACCATTATCCCCCTAAGCCTATATAAGTCTTCTACAACATATGGCACAGTATATAACTAAAGAGACTGCAATTTCTTGATTTTTAATCTGGAGAGTATTGTTTTAACAGTGTTTTTTTTAAAATCAAGATGGAATTTATATTCGACTGTCATATTGAATACCCAGGCCTGCTGTATGCTTCAATAATTAAACATTGCAAGATTTTGGAAAAAAACAACAACAATATTTAATGCTGGCTGTTATGAAAATAAACAACTTAAACCATATTTTTTTACAGAAAAAGATACTTTTGAGGTTATGAAAGGAGACTTTACCGCTGTAAATCTTTATTCTGTCCTATTTATTGAAAGAAAATTGAGTAAAGGTAGTTTTTGTATTGTTTCCTCGAGTTTGGCATTCATATAGGCACAGACATTTAAAACAAGCATATTGAAAAGTGCACAAAAACCTGCAATATCAGCACATGAAAATCAAAAACAGCATAGGATTGGATATTACTAATCCAATAAAGCAGACAAAAGGTACAATTTTAAAATTATTTCTTAAATAGATCATATATGGTAGGAAATGCAATGTTAGTAATTCTAATGACTGTAGTTCTAATATTAGAAAACTCAAAAGCTCAGTGTTAAGAACGATGCCAGCTGCACCTTTGTAATATTTGAGTTGTCCTTTTTTTCTCTTATAATGCATTCTTTAACCAGTGTAATATGGAAATATTTTTTATTATTTTCTTTAAAATTAAAATATTTGAACTTTCCTCTTCATTATAACAGTCTTTAATTTAAAGAGCTCAATAGATGCCACAAAAATAATTATTTTAAAATTGTATTGGTACATCTGAGCCACTGATGTTATTATTTCTAAATAGTATTAGTCACACAACTTGAATCATTTGTTAATACTGATAGAAATACTGCAAGTCAAGTAAAAGCAAAGGTGAAAATAAATAACTATTTTTGTGTTTGTATGTTATGACCAGTTCTCACAAAGTACAGATAAGTAACTAGAGCTGTACCCGTGAAAATTTTATCATTTCAATAGAAAAAATAATTTATATCATACTGAACAATAAATATAACCTAGATCTATTTGAAAATAAAGATATAAATGATGTACATTGAAATACAAACAAATAACATGCTGCACAGTGACATTTAATTTTTAGGCAAGAAGTGCTAATTTTCTTGTAGTTAAGATTTGTTTTTATCAATTAATCAAAAACAACTCAAGCAAAAAGTAAAAGGATATGATGCTAACTCTTGTTTAATTTAATCTTGGATACACTGTGTTAAATCCATTACTAAAAAATGCCCTCAAAACCGTTTGTGATCTTTAGAAACAAATAGTTTCACTTTTATTTTAATAAATAATCTTATTAAATTGTCATAAAATTGTTAAATTAAAAAAAATAATGTTTTTATGGGTTCACAAGTCTCACAAAAAAACAACAACAACAGAATACAATTAAACAATTATTAATTTCAGCGTCAATTCAAGATAGTTCATTGCTCTTTTAAACCATTTGTGAGAATAGGTGACAAATATGTAAAGAACCCTAATGTAAGAATTCAACAAAAGTATTGTGAAGTGTTATAGCATAGTATTATAATGTATACTAGCATAGAGTTAAATGAATGGGTAACTGATGATAATTTACAGTTTTGGACAGACTATAAAAATCAAGGAAACCAAGAAAAAGATGTCATACAAAATTTAATTTAAAATCAGTACGTTTTAAGTTTAAAATTACTAAGAGATATCAAATAGGAGATATCTTGTCTTATCTATACAGACACTCTTCTAAACAGAAGATTATTGCATCCACAGGCCATGGCGGACTATTGGCAAGTGATGCCACGGCTACAAGGGTTCAACGCTATTTCCAGCCGCTTTTGTTTCCCTAACTAGTGTCAGGTACCCATTCGGAGCTGGGTGGAATTAGGGTCATCCTTGGCCCCAGGAACAAATCCCTGCCTTCACAGAGATGCTAGTCTGTGAACATTGGTACAACAGCCTAATTGGCATGCCACTCGAACACTTGATTTAAGGTTACATAAATAAATCACATTTCTTTCTAAATGAAGGGTTGTGTTAGTTTTATGTCACTGTGAAGAAATAGCTAAAGTTTAAAGCTAAACATAAAGCAAACGGCAAGAAAAAATTAAAAAATTTTGTAGTGCATTTTTTAAAAAAATGCCATTAGTATCATACAAATTTATATTATAACATCTTTAAACAAAAAAAAATTATTTATGGAATTATAAAATTAGAGAGGGAAAAATTAATTATCAGGATGAACAATATGAAATAAATTTTTTAGAAAATTTTTGCATTTGTTACTTTTCTTTATCATTATTTTTTTTTAAAGTGTGAAAAGCTAAATAAAAATGGTGAACAAGAAATTTAAAAATCAATGCACTTATTTTTTCTAAATTCTTCGTGTGAGTAACCCTTGATCTACATGGTTAAACTTGTGATAAAAACAAGCAGTTATCCAAGTACAACAGTTTTTCTTTTTTTTGTGTAAACAATAAAAATACTATATTATATATATATATATATATACATATACAGTAAAAGTCCGATAATCCGCCACGTTTGGGACTGGCTCGGTGCCGGACTATAGAAAATTCCGGTCTATCGGGCGGTACCCCTTCTTTTTAGTGTTGGCTTTGCAGTAAAACAAAAGAACTGTTTCTTTTAATGTCATAAATAGTTGATGAGCCATTATTAAACTCATTCATTAAAACATTTCTATTCTCAACTTTTTCTAGCCGTTTGATGATTTCTAGTTTCTGATTGAGAGTCAGTGTTACGTGTTTTCGTTTCGAAGGTTTATGTTTTGAAAACATAGTTACTGTATAGTTAGAACGAAACTCACTTTGTTTAAAAAAAGTTTCAAAACTAACTTACGTACGTATTACAGTACGCATTACAGTAGAGAGTACTGAGACAGTTTACTACGATCTGAAAGGACACAAAAACATCAACGCTAAAAAAAAAAAGGCGAAGAGGCTTCGGGATTGATTAACTGTGCTGCACTGCACCTGTATTTGTTGTGACAGCTGAGATTAGCCGACCGCTAATAATTGTTTACAAACAATACAGAGCGCTTCCGGATGATCCCGAAATATCCCAAAAACTTCCGAATAGCTCTCTGGCGTTTTTATTTGCTTTAAAGACACACTTTTAGAGAAAACTAAAAAATTTAATTTGTCCGAAGGTATGCCGGACTATCGGGCATTCCGGACTGTTGGATGCCGGACTAATGGACTTCTAATGTAGTATTTTTATTTATATAGTATACATATATATATTATGTTAGTATATAACACACAGTGATCTACAAAATACTGAAAGTCAGGGCAGTTTATATTGGTATGTATGGTATGTATGTGTTGCAATGTTGTTGTACCAAGTGATATGGCTTTTTTTTTTTGTGTGCCTTTTTTGTTTTCTCCTATAGTGGAGCTGATAAAAAAAAGTTGAGTTTTTCCAACCTTATTCTAAATGTTCATACTGGGACTTAGGAATTTTTGACATGGGAAATTGAAATTTTACATTACAGAAAGTAAAAAAATTACAATATTTCAGAGCTATATTTTAAAATTGCTACTAGAAAACGACATGCTATGAACACTAAAAACTGATGTTTGTTATGTCATTAAAAAAATTGTTAAATACATTAGACAATAATTATAATCAGAAGATTATGCTTCCTGCGTTCTTAGCAATGTTCCCTTTAAGCTGCGCGGCTGCGCAGATATATGACTGACCTTGCGCAGCACTTTCAAATGACCATGTATGAAAATTTGTAAAATATTGCACAAAAAATTAATGCTGCGCAACTTTCCACACAAGTTTTTCTACTTAGCAAACACACCAATGAACCTTAGAGGAAAATTTGGCTTTTAGTAAATAAAGACCTTGCTGGCCTGTTGGGCAAGTGAAGCAGCTTTAAGGGCTTACACACAGTATATATTGTATGTCACAGTGTTTGGATACCTTTACTTGCCCCAACTAATGTCAGGTACCCATCAGAGCTGGTTGGACTCAGAGACACCTTGAAGCCAAGGGAACAAATATTTAATTTAATAGATTTAGCAATGTTTCACAAGGTACTTAAAAATAATGCTGTTTGATTCATGAAAGAAAAAAAGATCTTTGAATGAGAACTTTTAAAAGTTACCACTGATCAGAGCCAGATAAAGTTATATTCAGATCAGATGTTTTGAATATGGAAGCAGTATATAATAACAGAGAACACAAGAGGTTACTAAGTTAATACCAGAAGGTATCAATGTTAATGAAAAGAATTAATAGAAAAGATGTTACTTGGTAATTACATCATACATGTATATTAAATAACACAGAAACAAAAAGAAGAAATATTTATCTTTACTTAATTATTATCTTTCCCATGGTTTAGTATGTAACATATGCTAATTTAATTAAAAAACTTTTGTTCAATTATTTTTAACTGATGAAGGCATTATCCAAAAGGTTTACTTGTGTATTTGTCCATTAATAAAGGTTTAATTTATCATTTTGATCACACAATTCATTTGTGTATTACAGTCCTGTTTTATATATAATATATATATATATTTCAAACATTCTCAGATTTCTCAAAGCCCTATGATGTTTACAAACGATTTTTTAAAAGAATCATTAAACAGATTTAGCTCTTTAAATAGGTCTGCATGCAAACAGGTTGCAGAGAATGTTCACTAATACTATATAAGGATAAAAGATAACTTCATTAACATAAAAATATGTTGCTGTTACTTTCATGATAATGATACACTAATGCAAATGAATTACTTGATGATAAATTATCATGCTCTTAGACAATAAAATAAAAATTTCATTGGTTTATTTTAATGCAAATGATGCAAAAAAATTTTGGAAGAGTTAGGGAACTTTGGAATGAATGGTGCATGCAAGTAAACAACCCCTGTAGTTTTAAAATAACAGATAAAATTGAATTATTATTATTGATATTATCCAACATATTTTTAAAACAGAACTGTTTCACTTTAAGTATATAATTTTCAAATTACTTCCTTTCACATGAAAATATTATTAAGTTACTAGTTTAAGGGTTTGAACCCAAATTTACATCCCTGGTGCCATGGTTTCATAAGTAACTCACCAAGATCAGGGGTTCAATAAAAATGAATGTTTTATAACAGCATCAAATACAATTTAATGCTTTTCAATGTCCTGACTAAATTCAATTAAAAAAAAAAACTATTAGCTTTAAAATGCGCTCTAAAGGATATATTTAAATAAAACATTGTTGTGCTAGGATTAATAATTTTTAAAAAATTTTTCACAAATTTGAAGTTTTTTGTTAAAAACTATTTGGTTAGATAAGCCTCAAACCAGCCATTTTCAAAACAAATTAAAACTTCAAGGTGCAAGAATTACAAACTAAACTACTGAAGTCTTTATGC
The DNA here is from genome assembly GCA_002072015.1 of Radix auricularia. Taxonomy (NCBI): domain Eukaryota; kingdom Metazoa; phylum Mollusca; class Gastropoda; family Lymnaeidae; genus Radix; species Radix auricularia. Next base: position 23,755 of record MUZC01001567.1, read on the forward strand.
TTGAGTAAACATCCCATCATTGATTGTATTCTATTACCACACCTGTATTGAAAAAAAAACAGCAGATAGCTTTATGCACTTAGTTGTCGGCGGCCTCTAGTGCTGCATTATCATTTTCTTGGTTGTTGTTTTCCTCTTGAAACTGATCTGCGTTGCGGTCATTCTCTGCCTCATCCCTCCCGTCTCTTTCCTGTTCATCATTTCGGGGGCCGTCACCGCCATCCTGTTGGTTGTTATTGTCCTCTTCCCCAAAATATTGGTTCTCTACAAAAGGCACATGGGAGTGAATGGAAAAAGTTCATATTTCTACATCATCTGCATTCTTATAGTTTTTTTTTTACATCCTAGCGCCCGTGAGCCAAAGTGGCAGGTGAAGGGTTCAAAAGGAAGTAGATGCACCAGAATGTAAAGGTGTTTATAGATTTTTAAAAATCTATGAAGATAGAGTGAATTTATGAATTTAATCATTTATTGGGCATCAGGGTGCATATATCAGAGTTGTACAAAAATGTATTTGTATTCTAAAGTAATACTTTCTCATTTTTCAGAGATATTTTTGTAATTGAAATACAGGTGAAATTCGATAACAGACACAATAGGGAGGGGGGAAAGATAAAACAACTGTCCTGCAAACATAATCATTGAAAAAAAAAAGACAAATCGCTGATTTATTTTTTAAAAGAATTGATTTGTAATAAATGATTTACTTAGAAATCATAGCTCATTTGAAAATTAAAAAAACTAAAAAGCAGCACCACAAGTTCCACAAAGCACACATTTTTCGTAACGGCTGAAGAAGCAGTTATAATATGCATTAGATAAGGTTAGTTATCCGAAAAACTAGGAAAAATCTAGAACCAGTCGTGTTTTTAACAGGTAAAAATTTAAATGGCAATATATATATATAACCCACTACTTTGAGCATTTAAATCCACAAATGAAAAATTGAATGCACCATTAAAAGACAACTATCAGCTATAACTCAGAGAATAAAACTGAAAAATTATTTTGAAAAATGCATTTTTAAAAGTGAAACTGGATTTTTTTCATAATTTTCATATTTAGACTGATATATGCTTGTCCTACATCAATATCAAGAGGTATAAGTTTCAGATTTGTCACTAAAAATATTGGTAGGCTACATATCATGTATACTTTTTTAAAAAAATGTTCTTCTTTTTAAGCAAAATGTTATTTAACATTTCTATAACACAATGGTGATATTTAAAAACAATTAATCTGATATTTTGGGAAGATAAAAAAAGTGTTCGATTAACGTAAATTCCCCTTAGCAAACTTAAGTGACCTTTTGCAAAATATCATGTTTCTGACACTGATAAAGAAAGTATTTTAAGAAAAAAAAAAGTTTAAGAAAAAAAATTTTTTTTAATACACAAATTACTAACAATATTACTAACAAAGCAGAAAATTGTGCATTAATTATCAGTTGAGGAAGCTATAAAAAATCTTTGCTGTGCGTGTTTTATTTTAAAGACATTTTTTAAATCCCCCAGAAAAGCACTCAGATTTTTGACCTTGTTACATTAGTAAGGTTTAAAAAAGCAATGATAACCTAATATTATAAACTTCAAGTGAGAAAGTCAGTTCTGGATATGTTTCATAGATATGATACGAATCAAGTTCCTCATTCTGAACTGATACACTTATGCCACCCCCCTCTCTGATGTATAGGACCACATAAACAAACAACTGTGGTAAACAAATCATAATTGCATCACACTGCACATTAGATGGAAATGTGGTGGTTTTAAATTATCCATCAAATTTATGAGCATCAATGATGATTTGGATCTTCTTAAAATCAATAATGTAATGAAGTTATAGAATATTTAAAATTGTTTTAAATAATCTTAAAACTAGAAATATAAATTGTAATTGCAATAGTTGCGTATCTTTCCGAGAAACGGTTGATGGTGAAATGGTTGATGGCAATGAAAGGCTAGTAGTGAAAAGTCTCAGCTACAAAATTGCAGTAGTGAATGGTTGTCTCCCCTAGATTATTATTGTTCAGGCTAATCTATTATACAGTATCATTCTTGTGAGATTCAGTGAGGGATAAGTAATGCATTGCCTGTGATAAAAATCAATTGCCAAGACGGTGCAAATAAAAAAAAATTCATAGTCAGTGTTTCCCAACCAGCAACATGAGGGACATGAAGGAAAAGGGTCTTGAAAAGGGTTGATGGGGGTTGGCCATACTTGACTGGCAAATTTTTGTTTCTTTAAGTTTGTAGTGCATTAAGACACTTCCGTGAAATAAATCAAGATGGACTGCTTGTGAGCAAATAAAATAAAACTCTGCTTTGAGTGATGCAAAAATACTTCAATGTGTGATGCCAAGTGCCAAGAATATTTGTCGCAGGAAAACCTGTCTTTTAAGGCTTGGTTGGGAACCAATAACTTAGGGTAGAAAGCTATAAAAAAATTTAGTCAAAAGATAAAAACCAATAATAGAAATAAAAATATTAGAAAGTACCCTTTCTTGTTTCTAGTGCCTGAAGATCTGCAAATCTGGCTATGAGAGAGAATGACAAACAAAAATGGAGGAAAGCTTTTTCTAGCAATGTTAGTTTTTTTTAAAAAAAGGATTAATTATGATTTTTTTTTGGTCATTCCTTATAATTGTCATTAGACCATAAAAACATGGACAAATTTAAAAATAAAACTAAGTGATCTATTGGGGAATTTAATGGGGACAAAATAGCTAGTGTACAGAACCAGAATTTTTTAGGAGAAATTTAGGATAGGATGTAGCTAGCGTTACGACATATCGTAGCGTTAGCCAGGAAACTGCTGCTACGACATGTCGTAACAGCAGACTATTCGACGGGATGTTGCTAGCATTACAACACGACTGTTGTAGCAGCAGACAATTCAACAGGCTGTTGCTAGCGCAACTTCTGTAACAAACTCTTCTTAATATTTTATACGCATATAAAATAATACGACATTAATTCTAGGCTTATTTATGCGTGTATTAATTCTAAAATCTAAATTTATTTTAAAAGATTTAATATTGGTCTACCGATTATATCGGCCGATTTATTTTGTGTAAGTGATGTCCATGCCAAGTATTAAAATTTAGTATACCATTTATGAAAATGTTCTAGATAGCAAATATTCGTGCACAATCGCAGGAATCTAAAACAAATAATTTGTTCCGTGTGGAATAATAAAATGTACCTTGTGCAGACCTGACATTGGAAACCATTCCATTCATTTTCGTTCTTCAACCTCGTTTTCACTCTATTACTAAGTTTTGTTCTCATTGTTTCATTCATAAAAGTTGTCCGTGTGCAAAATTTATTTAAATATAATAATTAAAATTAACAATCGTAAGTCAAAGCCGGAGGTTGAAAAGGAGTTATTAATTTTTTTTTACATTTTTAAAAAGGACAGTTCGTTTTGTCATGGTTTGTGAGTCATATTCATATGTCTAAATGTTTATGTAGATCATGATCTGGAAACGTATCAGTATTACTTAGTCATAGTATCAGAAACTTTGTTTCTGCAAAAGAAAAGTTCGGTAATACTGACAAAAATGCATATCGGTAGACCCCTAAGACTTAATCAATGTATCTGCTTTTCAGAATAAAAAGAACAAAATTTACAATCACCAGTGCATTCATTGAATTGTGATTGGTTTAACAATCAAACAAAAACGCACCAAAAAATTTTTTTTAAAAACTGGACGGGAGCGGTATTTGATCCCACTACCTGATTTACCAAAAGGGTAATGGAACTATCACTTCATCTAGCGAAGCTCATAGCAAATATCGATTTTTTTAAATGATAAATTTTTGTCATAAAGTTTACACCAATCAAGTTTTTTTTATTAACCTTTAAAATTCATTAATCATCTGCTAACATAGTAATCATGAAATTTGATTATGAGAACTATTATTTACTATTAAAGTAATACAGCATATATTTACGACCAGTCGTAACAGCAGACAACTCACAGGGATATTTCTAGTGCTACGACATGTCATAGCACTAACCAAGTCTCCGTGAGTCGTCTGCCGTTACTTTATCTTAGCAGCAGACACTTTGTTTAGGATAACAAATAATAGGATGTATATGTTATGGGAAGAAAATTTAATATAGTAAAATTATGTTTTATTTTTTAAAAAAACAAACAAAATTTACACACACACACACATTTAACAACAACAATCAAACCCACTTCTATCTTCGAAGCTAAAACTAGTACATTTACATATATTTAGTATATTATAAGACGCACTATGAATGTGATGTGCCACTTCAGCTTCAAGAACCAATTACCAGAAAGCTGTAAGATTAATTAAATTAGTGAGAAATAATTAGTGTGAATACTTGTAGCAGAACTACTTGATTCATTGGAACATAATACATATTTTAAAAAGAATCAACTCAATAAAAGAACACCATTTATAATATTCGACCAAAGCGATAAAAGTAATTTTGAACAGATGTTCAAAGATGATTCAGAGTTCAATAATTTTTGGCTGCTGTTACTTTTGTTTCACATACAATTAATGGTATTCACTTAAATATAAAAATATTTAAATACATGCCTGTAACTATTAAGTTTTAGAAACGAACTTAAAAAAAAAAAAAAATCAATGTTAAGCAACAACTAAAGCACAAGCAAAACTGAATAAAATTAAAAATGGGTTCTTACCACCATTGTTGTCATTATTGCGTTCAACCTAATTTTTTTAAAGTAATAAAGATAGCATATAAATGTAAACATTTGAATTAATTCAGATGAATTGTGTTAATTTTTTTTTTCCTATTTTAAAAAATCTTATGCAGGATGATAAAAAAAATTTCTGCAGAAGGCTACATGCTAAATATACTGGCACAAATCTTTAGTAGTTTCAACAATTTTGAACTGTAATAATTTAATTTTTGTTTGAATGAACATTAAAGATGGAGACCAAAAAAATATCTTTGTACTCACTAGTACATATACCTAAGTTTTAAATAACATCATCTATCAGAAATTTTATAAATAGTTAAAAACAATTTTTAAAAAAGCACATCAAATAAATTTTTGTATGTAAACTACTCTTTATTTATTTTAACCTAAAAAGACATTTTAACTAATAGTAAGGAAACAAATAAGTGGTTTAAAAAATATATTACTTACATCTTCATTTAGTAAGGGAGGAAGCTGTTGGCCATCATTTTTATTTCTTTTTATTTCATCCCCTGCCTCTTGCATGTCTTCAATGCCTGGTTGTGGACCTTGAATCTGGCCCAAGGCCAAAGGGTTTTTGTGCTCCACCAAATTCAAATCATCATCTTCCTCCTGTCTGCCTTTGTTCAAGGTGTCATCCTCTCTCTTAGAGTTGACATTGTCCAAATCAACATCTCCTACAACTTTTGCCTTATCCTGTGGTTCTAAGACAGGGTCTAGAATCTGACCTTTTTGTTCATCATTGGGATTAACATCAGGGCGGGGGTTATCTTCTCCTTGATTCTATGAATTATATGACATATGAAATGAATAATAAACTTCAGTGGATCATTTACTGCAAATAGTAACCATTTACACATAGATGTTATATTCTTAGTAATATCCATTAAGTTTAGCTACAAACATTTTACAACAGGTGTGATAAAGTTAAGATTGTTGCAAAGAACTAAAGTCTCTGTTACCATTCAAATAAAATAGCGACTTTTAAATATTTAGTTTAATAGTAAAAGTGTTTATGACTAGAAATAACTATTCCTAAGCCACATATTTGTTACATGTCATAATAGAGGGAAAAAAAAATATATATATAAAAATTGAGTCTTAAGCTTTTTCAAAAAGAGGAGCCAGTTTTTATAGGGTTAGAAGGTCAAGCTATTCAAATAAATGACTTACATTTACATCAAGTCCATCTTGTCTTATCCCCTCATTATCATTGTCCAGGCCGTGATTGACGGGGGGCTTCACCTGGTGCTGTGCATTCAAATCATCAACATTGGGCTTGGCTTGCTCTTGACCTAAAGGCAATGTGAATTTAATGTTATCTATGCTGGAGTTTTAGTGCTTAAAGCAAGAACATTGTAAATTTTATTAATCAGTTGGTTTTTGATGCATCAAGTAATAATGAATATATTTTAAGGTTGTTAGCAGTCAACCGGGCCAGTTGGAGTGGGGGTTTAATTCATCATTAGTATGGGTGCTGCTCTTTGACAACTAACTTAAGTGTCAACTAACCTGCTACTCCAAAGATGTCAGCGCCTGGTTTGATTTCCTGGCTTGCAGCTTTGTCATCAGCTTTTTTGTGAAAAGCAGCTATTCGATTTGATAGAGAATCTTCATTGCCATGGGCTCTAAAATTTCCTTGAAAGTAAGTTGTAACCTTGTCAGACGGAATCTGTAAAACAAGAGTTGTTTGGTTCTTGTTTGTTGTGGGAGATCTTCGATGATACAGCAGAAATTACTAATATTGTTTTTAGTAATAAGAGTTTTAAAAAAATTTCACATTAGGTAAAGATCAGGTAAAGCCCCCAGAACATTTGTAAAATTAAATAGAATCAAAGGAAATATATAAAAAAAACACCAAATAATGATAAAACTAGGGAGGGAATAGAGATGTGGCAGAAACTAGGAATCGTCTCAATACTTCTTCTTTGGTACACATTTTGTTATTGTAAGTCACTAATTTTTCTTTATGTGGATCTGCAATATGATATGTAATATGCGAGGTATAGAAGGTATAACTAGCTAAATGATGGTTAGAGAGATCTTAATTTTTTAAAATTTAAAAATGTTCTTTTTCTTGTTAAGTTAAAAAAGCTTTTTATAGAACTGCACACAAAAATACTTCAGTTGAGTAACAGCAGCTTTCTTCTAATGAAGAAACATTTTATATAGAAATAATAAGGAATGCAGAGATACAAACACAAATTTACACAAGTGTATTTATATAAAAACAAATACCATAAAGGACTGAACAAAATCATAGTTCAAATCAAAATTATGTTTCACATATGACACATAAAAATATATTGCAAACAATATAAACTCTCCTTACTTTCATATGATCAACACCTTCATTTCTGTTGTTGAGGCTATCTTGGTTCAAAACCTCATTCTGGTTTGGATGTTGTTGCTGCGGATTTGCCTGAGGCTGCTGAATAAGAGAAATATTTGAAGGCACTTGTACCTTGCGTAAACGCTCATTTTCCACTTGCAGTTGCTGTTTCTCATTCTGAAATTGCATCCATGTCATCAATTAGTCCAGATTTAATTTTTTTTGGTCAAGTAATTCTTTATATAATTTAAAACAAAAAATTAGATCATCAAAATCTTGGGTAGGGTAAAAACCGTTCATTAAAATAGATATAGTGTTAATAAGACTGAAAGTAGCATATTGATATTATTTTATAATGGCAAAAAACTTATTTGTTTGTGTTATTTTATTAATTTCAATGCTGATCTACTGAAGATTTTACAAAGATACTTTACAGTAGTGACAGCAACCCATTAACGAATATTAAATTCTTAACCAAATAGTTCCAAAATTATATGATTGTCAAAAGAGGCAGCATGAGAGAAAAATGGGGATGGGCGATAGGTTGTGAAATAACACAAATTGTGCATTTAAGCTGCTTATTTCCACAACCAAGCTAAGCAAAAAAAAAAGAAATTATATCAAAATGTGTATTTCCAAAACTTCCTCAAGTAACCTGAAACTTTTCTTATAGCGATATGGGGTTATCATTCTGAAAATACAATAGTTATACAGTCAAACATCTCTAAGTCCAACTTCCGTAAGTCGAAAACCTCCCTATGTCGAATTAATAGTTAGGTCCCGGCCCAAATCTGGGCCTATTACACCATTTTGCCTCACGTGTAAACTCCATAAGTCAAACTTTTTCCCCAATCCATTTGAGTTCTACATAGAGAGGTCAACTGTACTAATATGGATTTTTATCATTTTATAAATATTTTTCACTTATTTGAAACTTAAAAAGTTCCAGCTTTATTGGTTAAATGCTTTTATTTGTTACTTTAATAATAAAAAATATAAAAAAAACTAATGGATATGGATTTTTAAAAAATTAACATATTTGGAAAGGAAAATCAATTAAGATAATTAAAACTCTGGATAAGAACAAAAAAGTCCATTAGATAAATAAAATAATCCAACAGTAATGTTAGTCTTAGAGCAAACAGGTTAAATATAATAATTCAACTTTGAGCTTTTCAAGCAGTAAAGGGATAACACAACAAGAAAAAAAGTGTGAAAATTTTCCATTGGATGAATGGGGTGACTTCAGACCAATGATGGACTAAGCTGTAGCAGAATTTAAGTCCTTGATAAAATTTGTGTTGTAAAAGGCAGAGAGTTGACACACCATGACCACTATTAACTAATGACAATACCAATCCTATACAATTTATCACTGAAAAAATTTAAGTTGACCATTCCTATAACATAATTAAACCGATTGCCATGGTGTGTTACAAAATAAAAAACCAAGATTTTCCCTCTGTGATAAAATGTTTCAAAAATCCACCTGTAGACTAAGAACATATTTCTTCAAGTTGTCATTTATTGAAACATCACTCAAATGTTGATTCTGTAGGGATTGAGTCAATAGAAAGTTAATTTTATTAAGCTAATGCTAATTGTGCACCACGCATCTACTGTATTTTATTCTGCTATCATGTCTTAAATCCTGAGTTTTAAAGATGCTTGTTTTACTCTCTAGATATACCATAACAAAAGAACTTGTGATGCCATACTTTTGTATATCTTATATAATTAAATAATACAATATTGTTAGAATATTAAAAAAAAATTATAAAAAGGTACAGTCTATGATTAGACAGGGAAGAATTTATCTATAAAGTAGCACACACATGAGGGGTGTCAAACCATAATGGAAAATGACTGGTTAAAAGAAACAAGTAATGTCTACTCCTTAATGTTTTAGTGAAACAGAAAACATTGTGGCACTAAAAAAATATCCAATGAAAATTATACTCAATGACCCAGTACAAATGGAATGCTTATTGCGTTATTTCCACCTGCTAATGTAAAATTTTTAGGCCTGCGAAAATTACCGATTAATTTCTCGATTAATCGGTAATTTTCTTTATCGATTAAAATTATTTTAATCAATAAAATAGCTATTAAAATTAAAGAAAATGTTTGAATTTTTTTCTTCAATTTATTTTAAAGATAATTAATTATTAATAATTAATAATAGTTTGTTTTTTTAAGGTACAAATGTCTCCATTTAAAAAGGAGTTTTCGAAAGTGTAAACCTTAAAATAACCTGTTTTATAAGGACAGTGATATAAAAATCCATTGCTTTTAATTAATTAACGATAACAAAATTTAAATTTATTGACATTATATTGAACTGCTTATATTTAAATATATCTCCTAACAATATTATATTTTTAAATTTGAATCAAATTAAATACTTAAGTTATAGGCAATTTAAAAAATGCAATAAAAGGGCACACAATGTGAAAGAAAACAACCTAGTGAAAAAAAGTGATCATGAGGTCTTAGAAAAAAAAATATCATAAGTTGGGATACAAATATGATCTTTATGTTTTTGTTAATCATCAAACAAATTCTATACAGCTATATTATTTCTATATTTTAAAAATTAATTTGAAATTTTCATCCGAGTGTTTAAACTTTAATATGTTAATTAACTTTTTTTTATTGGTAACTATGTTATAAAAGTAACTCAATAAACAAAAATCAATTGCCTGTTTTTATTACTTCCCTTGAAATTTTCAGTTTAATGACGTCATAGCCTACATCTTTATTTTAAGCTTTAACAAAATTATCGATTAATTAATCGGTAATTTTTCAAAGTTAACGATTAAATTTAATTTAATCAATAACAGCCCTAAAATTTTACATAAAGAAATACATTGTTTTTAAATGTGTAACTGACTCTGGTTTTCAAAATATATACAATTTTTAAACCCCAAGAGATGTTTATTTAGGTAATTATCAGATTTTTGTTATTTTAAAACAGTGGAACCTCTCAAAACAAGCTTACTCGTTAAGTGCAACAATTTTTCCCATAAAAATCAGTGTAAAATACAATAATGTATTCCATGCTGAAAAAATATTAATTTTTCACAAACATTATTAGCATTTATTCAAATAAAATTACTTATGAATTGTTAAGGAGTGTAACAACTTGAAATAAAATTTAGATTTTAAAAAAAAAAAGTAAATAAAAATATGAATTTATGACAAATAATTAATCCTTTTTAACTTGAAAACTATCTAAAGACATTTGTTTTTGCAGATCCTTCAAAATTTGACAAAAATGTGTCACATTATTATTGAATAAATTTGTAGCACAAATAGCCAACTCTTTATTAGGGTGATGCTTCACAATGTACCACACAACAGTTTAATAATTTTTTTCTTGAGAATAGTGCAGATCATTGATGTTGACCAATTGTACATGCGCACTAGATTAGCCAGGCTCACACCTTGTTATAGCGTTTCAATGATTTTACGTTTCATTTTAATAGTTATTTTGTCTAGCGTGAAATTGTATTCTTTTGGTTTTTTTTCTTCAAAGACATTTTAACCCACAATATTTATTTTTGCAAAAAAAATAATAAAAAAATTAAGAATACTGTTTCAATACAATTTTTTTTAAAATGGGTCATGACACACAAAAACAATATGCTAACAGACAGCTAATGCATTGGCGCAGACGTACCGGCTCACAAATGAATGTGGGGAAACAGGGACTTACCCTTTCTGAGTAACTGGTTATGCGAAATATCGCTTGTTAAGGGAGCAACTTCTTCACATTTATTTTTGCTTGTTATGCGAATTACTTGTTATAAGAGGTTTCACTGTATATTTGTATACATAGTTTTTGTTCTGCTACTCTTAAGGCTGACCCATCCCCTTTCAAAAATGCCCCTGAATTACAAAGAACACAGATCTTTATAAAAATTATAACATTTCTCACACAAAAAAAATAAATAAAATGTTACAGATTTCCAGCTAAAATATTTTTATTTTAAATATCAATAGCATTTTGAAAAATCCATATGTTATTAAAAAATGAATTCTTTACCTTTAAAACTCATGTCTTAGCCTATTTTGCAATATGCAAAGGTCATGTTTTTAAAGAATTATACCAAGGCTCATAAAAAATGTATGCACCTTATTTCTATTTTGCTTAAATTTTTATAAAGCACATTAAAGATTATTAGAAAATGTTTACTTTCTTGTTTTCAAGCCCCTGATTGTTATGAGATAATATTATACAAGATACGACCCAAGGCGTAGCATACACCACAGACTAGCTCAGAGATAGTGCAAAGATCAGGGAAAGAAAGGACGCAAACAGCAGCATGAGGAAATGAAAACAACACATTTGACGCATTGTTGATCTTGAGACACGTGCACTGTGGTTGTTGTCACCCTCGCACATTTTAAAGTTTTAACCTTGACCTTATCACTTCCCGTATTAAAGAAGATTTTTTAAAATTTCCAATTACTGTTTTTTTTAAAAAATAGTTTATTTCATATTAAAAAATTTCTCTAATGCAGAGTCTAGACAAACAAATCAAGATTAGTAGCATTAGACAACAATTATTAAAAATTAAAAGAAACTGTATTTTATCCAAACAGACATTTCATTGTGTTCAAACACTACTCTCTGTGAGCAGTAAAATCTAATTTCTCTATTTCAGCTCAGGGTAAAAATTAGACAAGGAAAAACTATTTAATGAGTTATGAAAATAGCTGATTAGAAAGTAAAAAAACAATATCAATTTAACAGCTAATTTACACTTAACAATAAATTAACTAGAGGCAGTTAATTGCTTAGTTCATGAAGGCTTACAGGAAAAGATAAACAAAACAAGTCCATCAGATTTGACACCCCTGATGTAGCACAGCTAAATCCTAAGTAAAAATAAAAAATTATTCTGCTAATTTTAGTACAGAGAGAAATATGAATAGAGAGATAACAAAGTAAGTGACCTGCAATTGTGCAAAGATGCTTTGGGCTTCTTCCCTGGTTTTGTCAAGCTGCGTCTGCATTAAGACAATACAAAGGGAATCAGTACGACTACATATAGTGCTACTTAAAGAAGTTCTAACTTTTTTATTTTAGTATAACACCTATGAATTGTTCATTGTTCACATGAATACTATCATGCCTTGAAACATAGCTGCCAGGTGCCAATGGCGTAACAGTCTATCTGGATGACACACATGGAGAGTGATATTTAACAAGCTACCTACTTTTATATTCACCATCAATGAGGCACCACTTTACTTAAGATTCACTTTGGAGAGTAACAGGAATCCTTATTGAGCATAGCTAATGAACTTAATTTACTAATCATCTAGTCCTTGTGTGTCCCCTCCTTTCTCATAGCTAGTGTAAGACCTGGATCAGATGTAATCCACTGAGTAGATCTTGTGGCAGACGCTAAGCCTTGTCCACAGCCCACTTACAACTGTTTGTCCAAAACCATACTAATAACTTTCTAGACAAGGGATTGTAGATGTAGAATGTAATATTTTTTTATATCTTAAAAATAAATAAAATTTGTTCAAATTAACATGTTACCCTTATAACTTATGGGTATACTCAGTATTATGGCTGTTTGAAATATAGCTTAAAATTTATCTTAAGACCATTTGAGGTTTTACCCCAATGACTAGATGCAATTATCTTGAGTGAGGACACATCCCATCCCATTCCATTCTACTACATCCAATCAACTTTGAATGGGTGCAACTAGTTCAGTAACCCTTTGATGCACCTTATCTATACACACAAACTCCTGAAGCATAGCTTTACATCTCACAAAATGTTTAACACCTACCAAGTCTCATGAATTTTGTAACAAAATAAAAATATAAAAGGAAAGCTAATGCAGAATTAAAATTAAAGAGGAGCAAGCCACTACTTGGGTCTAATGACAAATGGTGTAATCAAATCATTGGTTTCAAGCAGGGATTAATGTATTACGGATATATAATGTTTCAAACGTAAAATGTTTTTTTAAGTATAAAACTGGAGTGGGGGTGGGTTTAAAGTTTAAACCAAAGGGAATGGGAATTTTCTCTACTGATTATATTATAGGTTTTCAGGGAATGGTGGTTGAGAGAAGGAAAGACATAAAATAACCTGAAGCACACTGATATTATACTCGAGGTTCTGTGATTGAACTTTGTTAGTCTGAAGGAGTGTCTGTAGTAGTGAACAGATATATATATTTTATATATTGTGAAATGTCTTTTGTCTAGCGATGACTATATATATATGATTTATTTCCCTGGTAATGGAGAGAAGAAATCATTTTTTAAAAGAGAACAAATTTTCTGTAGCTAACTAGAAGCTGGGTTATATGTAAATTGAATTGTTTTTAAAATGCAGCTCTTGAAAATAAATTATTTAGCATGATGTGCATTGCAAAGCTTTTGTCTCTTTTTTAGCACTAAACTTATTTAAATATTAACTTGTGAAACTAAATCAATAAAAGATTATATTGGGTTTGTATTTTTTTTTTGGACCCAACGGGTGTATAGTTAATTTGTGTATTAAACATAAATATTATTCATCTAAGCTGTATGATGTAAAGTGAATAAATAATTATGAAATTATTTTTACAAAATATCATTTTCAAGGATGAGAAGAACACAAACAAAAATTAATGATATTTAAGAAAACTAGCAATGAAAATGTAATAAGAATTCAAAATACTTGAAAAACAAACTAATAAATTTTAACCTTTCTACAACTGTCACTTTAAATTTAAATGAATTGTTATGAGTATTGATAAGAAAAAATATTGAGTTTAAGCTGAACCTTGGAATAATAACACACTTGCTGGTTAGGCAAAAGATATTAAAACAACATACTTTTATTGCACTTTTTAAATAAAAATCATATTTTTGTAAATCCAAAACAGACACTTGGAGTGCAATCATGAATTTAAGACATGGTAGAAAATGTCAATGGACCAGTAATATTTTCTTAAGGTGTCTAAGTGACTGGGATAATTTTTAATCTCTCTCCATTTATACATTGCACAAGATATTGAGGGGGGGGGGATTTTAAAAAGTGCAACAAAAGATGGTCATTATGAAGACTATTTATCTCTCTTTTAATCACTCCACGGCACCAACAAAAATTTCCTCTCTGAGATTTCTTTAAAACAAGAAGACACTTTGACAAGCATTACCTCTTCTTTCTTTATTTGTAAGTTCAATTCAGCTATTTTTGTTTCAAGGTCATTTTTCAATCTGTTTGAGTTAGCCAGGTCATCTGCAATGATGATCAAAATGGCATTGTTAAAGATGTCAAGCCTGACTGTCTGGGTAAAATAATATCTGCAGAATATTATGGAATTACTACTCACCACTTAGTCTGGACACACAGAAACAAATATTCTTCTAAGATCGAGTTTTTCTATTTAAAAACCCTTACTTGCAGTTCGTTAGGCTCAATTATGTCTAACATTTGGTTTATTTGTCAGCCACAATAATGCTCAATGAATATTATATAGCAGTTATTTGTTCACAAGATTTTATCACAACAACTCCAAAACTCTTATAATAATCTTAAATATACTTCTAAACTAAAATAATTATGATAAACATATTGATAGGAACTTAGTTTTCATACTACAGTACAACAATAATAAGCTTATAATTTGTGTTGACGCATAAATTATTTTCTGACATATATTATTTTCATAACAAATTTCAAAATTGCAATTCTTTAACTTCCTCTCCATTCATATCAGCTTTATCTTTTTTAAGAATTTCTGTCCATTCTTGTTCTTGTCTTCGCTTTATTTTACTTTTAAAGTTGGGGTAGGTATTATAATATAATTAATTAATTTTAGACTATTATTGTTTGTTTTTAGCGCTGAAAGCGTTTGCCCTAAAGTTGTTATGAGCATATCTTCTACAACTACATCTAAACATTTATCTTTTTGGTTACGCAAATTGTGTCTCTTTTAATCTATTTAAAAGTTTTAGTCTAGTCAAAATTTATAATGATGCATTTTCTTTCATTATTTTATATTCCAACCTGTAATATTACAACAAATATATTTTACTGAATAATAAGTGTTAATAATAACATGTGGTAGAAATGTACAGACTACAACACTCAGCATAAGTATAGAATCTGAAGTGGTCAACAAATAGTGCAGACCCCCCCCCCTTGACTCTGTGCATTGCTGTAAAACCAAGAGAAAGGGCAACTGCAAACCTCTCCTCCCCCCGACCATTAAATGAATATGGAGAATAGCAGTATAATATACCATTCAGTGCCAATGCACCTTTAAGCCAATTTTTATATAACTTTTCACTAATAGAAGCTACAACTCACAATCAATGCTTACTTTTATTTCTTTTTTTGTTGTGTCTTTTTTCTTTCTTTTATAGACTCACTTAATTTTTAAAAAATAACTAAAATAATGTATGCAGGCAATTACCTCGGCAACTGGTTAACTCATTCTCTTTATTTTGTTTAAGCAATTGATACTCTTGAGCATGCTGACTCTCAGCGTCTGAGTGGGCTTGTTTTAACTTCTCCATGTCATCTTTCAACTTGAGGAAATCAGCTTCCATCTCTCTGTATTGACCCTTGAAAGTTGAAAAAAAAAGTATATTTTTGTTTGTTTAAACATCCTTTTTGATGAAGCTGGGTTTAGGAATATGACTTTCAACTGTCAGATGAAACACTTCTTTTTTAAGCTTAAGGGTGAAGGGGCTACAATCAATGTATTGATCATTCTGGCTCTCATGAAACAACACTAAGTCTTTAGCCCAAGGTTTGAAACTCTTGATCATAAAATGAGCTAGCCTCATACAGGGTGGAGCACTTTCAAGTTATCTGATCTTATTGAAAATAATTCAAATAGCATAAGCTGAGAATAAATTACAGGACTAAACAATAGAAATTGATTTAATTCACAAGTAGCTATGATTTTGCAGTTTTAACGTGCACATCTCTCTCATTTTATTTTATGTACATTCCACTCCGATAAACAAATATCATTATAAAGGCTTAAGTGATTAATCACATCATTTTACAAAACAATATCATGAACTAAAACATGAATTGTGGTAAACACATAAACTATACTTCTGTGCATGTTAAAATACTTTTTTTAGAGCTTAACTTCAATTATGTTAGTTTTTAAAATGACAATCCAAAAAACAACACTTTATATAAAAAATTTAAGCATTCAGCTAAAATATAAATTGCAATTCTTATGTCCAGAATTAGAAAATGAAACTTACCTGAAGCATACTGTGCTGCTGGTTTATTGATTTGATTCTGTTGTTAAGTTCATACTGAAAGAATAATTTACAGTAAGTCAACTTTAAAAAAAAATCTCAACAAACTTCATTTTAAAATATTTATTACATGAAACAAATTCTTAAATAAATCCAATTTGCTGACGTGTGTATCTTTTAAAGGACAAAAATGGAAGATAGGTCAAAATACAGTGTAATCATCTGGTTTTATAGTTAAGGAAATGTTGCTTTGTTGTGGTGAAGGTGTTAAGATCTTTATCACATTGTACTTTAAAATTCACATTAACTTGATATGATATTGACCATAAGCTGTAAGGTTATTATCTTTGAAACGCAAAAATACATCATCAAATGTTTCTTTGGCTTGGCCAAGTTCCATCAGAAGTCAATTACTTTTCACTACCTCAAAAAAATTTTTTTTTAAACTAATCTTTAACAAGTTTAAATAACATTCTTTAATGAATTAATCAAACCCAAAAAGTTTTAATCCATATACCTCAAAAGAAATATTAAGATTTGATACATGTAGGAATGACCAAACATGATTTGATTAAACTTAAAAAACTAACCAAGCGCTATAACAAAGCAAAAAATCATGTTAAGCCTGGTCCCTATTGGAACTCAGGACGTGTTAGCGCATTTTCGTATTATGTATCAGTACTTATGTTAGATATCATCATTATGTAGTTATCAGTAATTGTGTTAAGATTTTAGACATATTTTTATGAATTTTCTTGTGTAATGAATATACCTGACATTTTTTTATTTAAAAGTCATTTCTTTACATTTTATAAAATTTTATTTTCTCTTTAATCTAACTACAAGTCACCACAAATGATGACGTAAAACTCTCTAATCTTTTACACATATTCTAATGACGTCAACTAAAAAAAAAAATTCTTTTGCACACTTTCACACCCCTCTTCAATGCTTGAAAAACTATGTATTCTACTTCCGGCCATGGCGGCCGTTCCCTGCGCTAGTGTTACCTCTCGATTCGAAATATTTTTTGGTAGTTTTAACGGGGTTTTTTAACGGATCGAGTAACTGAGTGTTGATGCACAAATGGCAGGTCAGGACATACAAAAAACATATATACCTCATGGGTCTAGGACTTATGGATGCTGAGATCAAGGGTGATGACAGACGGACGGACGGACGGACAAAACGGGTGCAATAGCGCATTCGACTTTTCGAAAATGCGCTAAAAATTGTGTTCTCCCACCTAAATATAAGGCAATAATCTTTAAACATTTGGAACATTCATGGTGTCTAATTCCTGGGAAAAACATACTAATTGGGCACAATTTTTAACATGTAGCAGGTATTTAGGTTAATAGTAGCAATAGTAGCTAACTCAGCCATAATAGTTTTTTTAAGAACAATGAATCAATATAATTTTGTTATGACCAAGCAAATTTATTAGTCTAAAAATCTAAAATAATCGATTGGAATTAAAAGAATTTAATTTATGACAAACTTATATCAAAAAAAAAAAGAAAGAGCACTTTACTAAAAAAATCATTTGTGATTTTCTTTATCTTGGGATGTTTCAGTATTTAAAATAAAACAAAAACATGATCTCCCATGTTGAAAATGTTCATTTAGACAAAATTTAAATAATTTAAGATGAAAATAAAATTTGAATACACTTATATTAACCTGTGTTGCATATTTGTATCTACTCTATGAAAATTATATTGAAGTCACAGTTTTATCTACTAGGCTAACAAATTACAATGATTGTAAAGAACAAGTAATATGACACACTCAAAAATAAAAAATCATGTTAAGCCTGGTCCCTATTGGAATTCAGGACGTGTTAGCGCATTTTCGTATTATGTATCAGTACTTATGTTAGATATCAGCATTATGTAGTTATCAGTAATTGTGTTTAGATTTTAGACATATTTTTATGAATTTTCTTGTGTAATGAATATACCTGACATTTTTTTAAATTTAAAAGTCATTTCTTTACATTTTAAAAAATTTTATTTTCTCTTTAATCTAACTACAAGTCACCACAAATGATGATGTAAAACTCTCTAAACTTTTACACATATTCTAATGACGTCAACTAAAAAAAAAAATAATTCTTTTGCACGCTTTCGCACCACTCTTCAATGCTTGAAGAACTATGTATTCGACTTCCGGCAATGGCGGCCGTTCCCTGCGCTAGTGTTACCTCTCGATTCGAAATATTTTTTGGTAGTTTTAACGGGGTTTTTTAATGGCTCGAGTAACTGAGTGTTGATGCACAAATGGCAGGTCAGGACATACAAAAAACATATATACCTCATGGGTCTAGGACTTATGGATGCTGAGATCAAAGGTGATGACGGACGGACGGACGGACAAAACGGGTGCAATAGCGCATTCGACTTCTCGAAAATGCGCTAAAAATAATGTTCTCCTTCTAACATTAAAAAAAATAGATGGCAATCCTTTTATCTACTGTATCCGTTACAATGTATTGATTTTGTTTTCAAAGCCAACAGTCTCCTCATGGGACATTAACAATGTGATTCACCACAAAACTAATTCAGGCTGTCTAAAACCTGACATAGATTTATTGGGTATGCACTATAAGAGTAAACGCAGTCCTGTTGTTTAAACAAATAGTGTGAATATTAAATCAAAACTATTTTTAAAAAATAGGAGTTATATAAATATCCTAGATATATTTTTGAAGAAAATGTGGGCAGATGGCTGGCTCTCTTTCCCTTTCACAGGGTGACAATGCACATAGAGAAAGATGATTATTGATTTATTGATATGCTGTCAAAGTTGTGAGACTAAAGCACGTTTTCCCCTATATTATCATATTCCTACTACATACATAAATCTCATTGTCATGAAATAGATAAAAATAGCCACAAACAAATATTTTTACAGTTACACTCATATTGTACTATCAGGGCAATTAGAATATAGGTGTAAAATGGAAGTAAACTGATTCAATTGGCTAATAGAACAACCAACATAAATACAGGATAATTACTTAAAGCAACATACTAGGAAATGAATACTGTTAAAAATTTCACAGTGATTAATACAAATTTCAGGAAGTCTATTATTTTTTATATATTTAAAAAAAAATTGTACTTATAACTTCCAAAAATTAAAAAAATTAAAGATCTTAAGTATAAGGGTGTTTTTAATAACTACATAAAAAGTGCTTTGACAGTGTATGGCAAAAGGGTGTTGAGATTTAAGAAAATGAGTTAGTCATGTTCTTTTTAGCTTGCAAAGTTTTTTAAATATTGAAAACATTGACAAAACTAAACAAAACTTCCTTTAGTTGTTCTCATTCTCAAAGTAATGAAATCACTTTAAACTTTGTTAACAATGTATGACAAAGATACAACATTCTTCAACATACCTTTTCATTTTGACAGTTTTCCTGAGCTTTGTCTTTAGCTTTTACAAGCTCTGAAGAACACAGGTGAAAAAAGAAACAACTTTTTAAGAAACACATTTTGGGCTTTTGGGATGAGACATGGAAAGAAAGCTAAATGTTTTTAATTTTTATAAATTTTTTGTGTTATACATCTTAACTCTTATGTTAAATAAGGAATGTTTCAGATTAACAATTTAAATGTGATTATTGTATCTCATGAAAAGGTAAAAAGATGATCATATAAGATTAGCACATGCTACAGACAGTTACATTAAAAAAAATTGAAGTAAAATACTTAAGTATCAATAATATACGTCATTAAAAGAGTGATCCTACATTACAAATATAAATCAAACTAACATTGAACACGGAATTTTTCATATTATTTAAAATTAGGGCTGTTAATGATTAATTTAAATTTGTTGGTTAACTTTTGAAAACTTAACGATTAATTAATCAAACTCTATAGCAAACTCTATCTGATTATTAAATCTATATACATAATTCACCAAAGCGAGTATGTGCACATAAGTATGACAAATGACCCTTGCCGGGTGTCACGTGAGAATCACGAGATTGAGGACAGAGAAAAAGGTCATGTGACGGATGTGTGGATAGTAGGTTTGAGAGAGAGAGTGCGACAAGATGGCTGTTTTATTTACATTAAGTATTTCAAGGCATCATAGTAGGAGAGATTTTGTTGTTTGATAACGCCTACAAACGCACATGAAAGGTAATGTGTGACACTGGGGTTGACCATTCAGTGTTTATGGTTTGGCAAGCGGAGCTGGTGAGGAGTGGGGCAACAATGGTTCTTGCTTTCACTTGCCTTGTTCCCTCACAGAATAACATGATTCATAGTGTAGTGGTTATCACGTCTGCCTTACACGCGGAAGGTCCTTAATTCAAGCATTAGCAAAAACATTATTTTTAATTTTTAAAAATGTACATTTGTGCCTGTTCTTTTCCCACTTTTTTAGCGAGCATGGCTGACTGCTCTCTTTGCTTTAGTAGGCTACAAATAAAAATAAATAAACTACCGATACTTCCAGGCATCTGTTGCTGTATCTACATAAATTATAGTTGTATGAATACATTATTATATTCCCGGAAGTACGCCTCGCTCTGCCATAACAGCAATCATTAGACTTTGCCTATTGGAGTACATTTAAATTTTCTGTCAAAGTACCTGCATTAACAATGTAAATAGATGAAAGCACTGTTCTCTTTGTTTTAGGGCTAATTATCATTGTACGGATCAAAGATGGTGGCCTGAAAGTTTGACGCCTCCAGGACTCTACGGGAGGGGGAATGCCTCACCTTATAATTTGAAATAAATAATAAAATAATAAAGGGGTGGGGTTTGGGGGAGGGAGTAAGGGGGAACGCCTCCCATTATAATTATTAGATACGAATCATCGAATACGAAACTGCGGACATAGCGAGTGATGCGCAAAGACCACAAATTTGAAGGCTCGCTCTTTTTTTTTTTTTTACAAAGTGTATTTTTCGTGATTTTCTTCCATTGCCCAGCCCATTTCATTTTCAGCATTTTCTCCTCAGTTGGGACTATCGATCCGCCCGCCATCTTTGTGACTTGCATAGCAACCAAAGATGGCGGCCAGAAAAGATTGTATATTGGCCTGATCCGTACAACGATAATTTACCGTTTTAAGTTTAAGCCATGTTATTATTGTTATTGAATTGTTATCATTCATTTAATAAATAATATAATTAAAATATATAAATCCGTTATTAATGTATTACTGAGAATTACTGTATTAGTATTAGTAACCCAAATCCAAGTTCTGACTAAGGCTGTTAAGACCACTCGTTTTTGAGGACCGGCTAACCGTTCAAAAAAGACCGGTTAATTGGTTAACCGCTCGTCCTGATATCCCTTATGTTTTGAGAACTAACAAGAGAATGTTGTCACCTGGCGTCCTCTGATGGCATCAAAGCCCGCTTCCCCAACTTGCATTCAGCTCTTTCTGCATTGCCCTCAATTCAACGCATTTTTTTTTTTTAATTCCAAAAAATTAATTAAACAGTGATGGTTAATAGTCTTTTTTATATTTTATTTTGAGGATTCGTAGTTCACCGTTCTAAATAAGAGGACCGGTTCAATTGTGCGTTAAAGTTAGCAAGGTGTTTTTCATTAGTTTCAAAAACCCACTCATGTTTACCTCTCTTGTGTGTGATGACGTCAAATCGCGTATTAAAATTAATAATAATAATAAAACTATAAAGCTACAGAGTAAACAATGATGATAAAATGGAATTTTTTTTTTTTTAAAACATCATTTTTCAATCCTCAACTCGCCAGGCTAATTGAATTCAAATAGGGTTTCAGCTACACTCGCCGTACTATTAATTGGTAATCTTACGTCAAATGCCTTTGACTAGCAGGAAAACTGTCACTAAAAGACCGAACTCAAATTTGTGGGCCGATCAATCGCCCGGTATCTTTGCTACGTCTTTCAAATACCTCTCGTAATATAGGTACATGCACTTCACTAAACAGTGCACGCCGATAAGTTTTTTGAATGCCTGAAACAGGCTATAAACCGGTGATCAGAAAATGCAGATAGGTCACTGGGTCATATGCTTTTATAGCTTTCTTTGTCTTTCAAGCCTCAGCCTTGACCATTGTTGACATCAAACGTGCACTGTGTTAGCTCTAGTACAGTCAGTGCCTGACATCTAAGCAAATTAATTTTTTTTTTAAAAACCATTCCTTAGCAGCAGCTGAAGTAAATTTCTTCTTCTTTTCTTCTTCTTTATACAGACGCTCCTTCTATGCAGAAGATAATTGCGTCCACAGACCATGAGAGATGATCTGTTGGCAAGTGATGCAGCGGTCACAGGCCACGGCTATAGGGGTTCCACGCATTACCCCAGCCGCCTAACTATTGTCTAGTTAGGTACCCATTCGGAGCTGGGTGACTCGGGGACTCCTCAGGCCGCGAGAACAAATCCTCACCTTCGTGTGGATTCGAACCCGTGACCATCGGTATGACAGTCGAGAGCGCTACCTCTCGACCACCACGTCCCATAAATTAGCGAGGTGTTTTTCATTAGTTTCACTAAATTATTAGTGATTACGTGTATGATATTTGTCATCACTGTAGTGTATGTTATTTATATACCTGAATATGGAGAAAGCGAAATGAAGTCACCGTTAGTCTCGTATGCTGCCCTGCATCTTAACCGTAACGCAACAAAAACAAACTTCGGGTAATAAGCTAATTATGGGCTTATTGAAGTTGCAGTTAAACGGTCCTTTTAAAAGGGACTGGTCCTGATCCAAGGACCAGCTAACCGGTTGACATTAATTAGTTAACAACCATAGCCATGGCAATAGTCCATAGGGCTAAAGTGTATTACTCTGACCGCGGCGTCGCGTCTCTTCCGGTTGCTATGAAGGATAGTTGCTTCCCTTGAATCTTGTTTGTTTTCTTATTTATTTATTACCTCTCCTTTGTTTATTATCATAATTGGATTTGTGTTCTTGCGCCGCGAGNGGGGGGGGGGGGGCTCTCCTGTTCATTTTTTCCCAAGTATAAATGAGTATATTCTAAGAACTATTTGCTGTGCTCATTTAGAAAGGAGTGCTGCTAATTCCTTGGCGCGCTTTTTTTCCACCATTTGCTCTGGGTGCGTTTCCATTAGTAAGTAGCCATTTTTTGTTAAGCTTTAGAATTTTTGGAAAATTGAAGATTTTAGGGTTTGGATTAGGTATAGCTTTAGAATTTCGGAAAATTGAAGATTTTAGGGTTTGGGTTAGGTATAGCTTTAGAATTTTCGGAAAATTGAAGATTTTAGGGTTTGGGTTAGGTATAGCTATAGAATTTTAATTGTGGCAGTAGTGATCTAATGGGTGAATTTCTAAAAGGATTAAAAAAGTGTATCCTCCCCTGTGTTGTGATTCCGATGCCTGATCGGTGAGTACCCATTGTTTTCTTCATTTTTAAAACTATTTTGCTTTTATGAAAAACGCTAAAAAACACCCCTTAAAATATTAGAATGTCCCCCCATCCACCCCTATTTTTCCCCCTATGTTTTTCCTTTTTTTTCAAAATTAGCGGGTTGCTAAAAAACTGCGAAATTTTAGAATCCCTGATTCCCCTACCCCTCTAAATTCACGGGGCTCGCACTACTTTTCCGGCGGTCACGTGCCATAGCAACAAGATGGCCGCCGTTAATGGCGGCGCGGTCGGAGTACTACACGTTTACCGTCCATAGTTCTGACTAGAAAATTTTAATTCGCTGCGAAATAATAGATGCGTAAAAACTGTCCTTAACCTAGATTTATGGTGGCAACAATCTATTAGAATTAGATACAAATTCTTACCCTGTATTTCCGTCACCCTTTCATCCGACTCCCTTTTATATCGAGCACCAGTCATTTCAGCTTCGCGTAAATGATTTTGTGAATGATTGTAAAGATATGTCATATAAATCAACAACGCAATAAATACTCCATATATAATATTTTTTAACGGAAACCCTCCCCGGCCATGCATTGTTGCAGTCTTTAATTCTTCCAGAATGACGGCTGAAATGGACAGTTAAGTAAAAACAAAATTATGAACGGCTTATTTTGACTACAAATCCGCCATTAAAAAACAACATGGCGACGTGTCTCGATGTTAGGCAAAGTTAGGTTGAAGTTAGCTTCGTACATGACTTTTAACAAAATCTTCGAGCTTAATTAAATAGGAAAGATTTGCATAGGAAGTAAAACCCTTTTAAAAAGATTTTGAATTGTGAACGTGAAGAAAAAAAGGTGTGTCGCTTTCAAATGTGTTATTTTTTCCCTATTGTTTTGGCTTAGTTTAAAAGTAAAAGTATGAAATCTATACCATTGATGCGTACAAAGTTAAGGAAACAATTTAAAAAAACAAGTTTTTTAAAATTATAACTTCTCTATATTCGAGACATATATTTAACTATAAGGATTTTTATTGTTATCCGCAGCGCAAAACAATCCAAAAATAATTTTTTTAGTAATGTCTTGTAAAACATGTTAAACATAATGCGCACCGATCGTGAATATATTTTTAAAAAGTGTTGTCTGTTGTCAATGGTCAATGGTGCAACAGGAAAGGTTTTTGAATACGCACCACTACACTCTATTTCAAAAATTAACATGATACATGAGATAAATAAAATAATCTAAAAATTCAATAATTTAATTACAGCACATTCAATCGATCTGAAATTTTGATAAATTATTTTTATCATCGGGACGAGAATGCCTGCAAAAATTTCAGCTCGCTAGCTTACTAGAAAATAGGTTAAAAAATCGAAGTCCAAAGTTTTTTTCGGCAAGGGCTTAAGCAGACACCACAAGTTAATGTAAATGATTTAATTTTTTAAAATGGCATTTAAGGCAGGGGCGTCGCTAGGGTTGGTGTCACCCGGGGCGGTAGCTCATGGTGTCACCCCTTCATAATTTAAGGGGGACGTCCATAAATGACGTCACGTGAGTTTACCCATTTTCACCCCCCCCCCTTTTCACCCGCGTCATACTTTGTCACAAAAACGTAAACCCCAACCCCTTGTTCTGCTATGACGTCACAAAGCTTAGACACCCCTCTCCAAAGCCATAATTTTCTCAATAAAAATTAGCATGTTGCAAATAAGTATTTTGTTATTTAAATATGTATTTAGTGTGAGTATGCACTCTAGTATCGTAACACGCGGGGAGCTATTGAAAACGTCATTAAATAAATTGTAAACAATCAATTATTTAAGGGGACTTTTATTTAAAGTTGCGGGTTTTTTTTAATGTGACGTCACATTTTTAAACACACCCACCCCCTAGTCACACATCGTCACAGATGCGTGACTCCTCCCCCTATGGTTGATTAAATGGAGGGGGCTGAGCGGACTAAAGCCAGGGCCCCAATAATTTAAATGTTATCATAATGTATAATAAAGATGGGCAAATGTTGTATGAATCCCTGAAAATGCCTTAGACAGTCATAAGTCAATGCTGCAGTTATAAGTAGGAAGTATAACAGAGTCTGGGCTAATCTTTGTAAGAAGTGCAGTGCTGCTCATTATGTGCCTTGTACAGCTCATTCCCTTCACTTGGTTGGGAAACGTGGAGCAGTTGTCTTCTGGAAAATCTTTATACCTGGCTTGTTGCCTCTACTCATCGTCGACAGATACTTCCAAAACACATAAAAGTGATACAAGTTAATAAAGCCTTGTTTGACACAATGTCAGCCCGACATAATGCTGTAAGCAGGGCCGGCCTAAGGGAATTAGAGGCCCTAATCGAAGTGAATTTGGTGGCTTAAAAAGAACTTTCAAGTCAAGACACACGGCTTCAACTCCTTGTAGTCTGGGTAGCAAGTATCTTTAATGAATCCTGAATCAACCTCTGTTACGTAGCGAACCTTACATTAATAGCCATGCATCCTCTCCCTTCCCGACCACACAATATTTTCCGTTCACAGCACAAACCACGTGTTTCATACTCAGTCAACTCGCATGCTCATACNATGTCAATACAACAACACAACATGACTCTCACAAATGCAGCACTGAAAGGATTAATAACAACGAAAATCAGCCCCGTGTCTGTTGACTTGAAGCAGAAAGATTTCGGAAGGAACTTAAACAAATTAAAGTCGCTATGTTACTTGAATTTTAGGGAAAACAATTTTAGAGAGATTTCAGAATACAAAATTATCCCTCCAAGAGCTGAGAATATCTTTGATTTCAGCAAAGTATTTGAAGTCTCTCATTGAGTTTGTTAAAAGAAAGCATTTTTAATTTGATTCATATGAAGACAAAGGAAAGGACAAGTACGTGGGGGAAAAAAAAGACAACATCGATTAAGCGCATATAAAGACATCCATTCTGAGCTAAAAAATGACGCCATTCGATGGGCAGCAGCCAAGTTAATGAAGAATATTAAAGTAATTTCGAAGACTGCTTACCTTCATAATTAGTCCAATTTTCAGAACTCTTAAAAAACTTATTGTCCAGCCCCAGGCTTAGGGTAAGGAAAAGGAAGTAGCACAATGCGAAACTCAAAACAAGTGCACAGAGCTAAAAATAAATTTTGCTGCTTTTGAATGAGCTAAATTTCAGTTATTTACAAATGTAGCATCGAAATTTGCATATATCTCTCAATGATGACTTCAAACTGCAGCAGAGAGCGATCTTTGCCAATTTGAAAAAAAATACAAAAATTAGTTAGAATTCGTATTGGACAACCAAGACTGAATATGTTCTCTCCAATGACTATTGTAAAGGAACTTGTAAGCTTATTTAGCTTGACTGACTTGATTGAAAACATCGCCATGAAAAAAAGCGCAAACTTTAGTTGTAGGTTGAAATAATAATAGATATTTTTTTAATAACTTTTTGATTTCAAATAGAGAAAACAATTCGTTACCCCATGAAAAACAAACGTTAAAAAAAAACCATTAAAAAATACAGGATAACGCGTAATATTATTCTTTATATGGGCTCGTTTGTAACCACGAAACAGCGTAAGTTGGGATGGGACCGTCGTAACCGGGGGACTATTTATATACAAACATGTATATCCATGGTTGTACGTCTTTAATAAATATAACAAAATATTGACTCAAAGACATTGAATTAAAAATTCTCTTCTTAAAAAACAACAAAGAAAACTTGAAAAAAATTGTACTCCCCCCCCCAACCCCATTAAGGTGGAGGATATAGTGAGGTGGGATTCATTCATGCTGTTAGTGTGTCAAAACCTTAATGACTTTATGTCCAA
The DNA here is from genome assembly GCA_002072015.1 of Radix auricularia. NCBI lineage: Eukaryota > Metazoa > Mollusca > Gastropoda > Lymnaeidae > Radix > Radix auricularia. The sequence goes on from MUZC01001567.1 coordinate 51,236, forward strand.
CCTTTTTAAGTAATCTCTCTGCTGGGACTTTTTCTTTCTTTTCTTATTTGTTATAATGTTGTATGTGTGCTGCAATTTTTTTATTATTGCAAGTTATCTGATTTTTAAAAAATTAAAATCTTTGTGTTTAATGTAGATCATCGTATTCCTTACTTTCTTTCAAGTTGAAAGAAATGTTTATTCTTTGTTTTTCTGACATAAAATCGAACAGTAAAATTTTAGGCTTTGGTGTCACCCCCCTGATGGTGTCACCCGGGGCGGCCCACCCCCCCCTCACGACGCCACTGATTTAAGGCTAATGAAAAACTACTGTCACTTTTATAACAAAATATTAAAATAATCCAGACACCTGGCATACATAAGCTTAGTCATAAAAAATGTGTGTGTGTGGATGGGGGGGGGGGGTGGCACACATTAGTGACGATGTGTGACGAGGGGTGGTGTTTAAATTTAGAAATTTGACGTCCCAACAAAACGCGCAACTTTAAATAAAAGTGCCACCGAAATATTTGATTGCCTACAATTTATTTAATGACGTTTTAAATGGCATCACGTGTGTTATGATTACGGAATATAGTGCAGGCTACACTAAATACATTCTTCAATTACAAAAAGTGATTTGAAATATGATGATTTTTAAATAAAAATTACGGCTTTTATGGGGGTGGGGTGGGGTGTGGGCAAAGTTTTGTGACATCATTTTGAAAAAAAAAAGGGGGGGGGGTAAATTTTTGTGGTGACATGTAACAAGGGGGAGGTTAAAATCACGTGACGTCATTTATGCACGGCCCAATCGAGAAATGTTGAGGGGAAACGATCGTTAAATATAACCCTATATCAGTGATGGCGAACCTAAGGCATGCGTGCTACAGTCGGCATGCAGAGCCTCATTAGCTGGCACGCGACTAAAACATAACTTCATTAATAAAATGATACTATGTAATTTAAATAAGTGTTTTAGTCTGTTCTTGAGCATTTCGTGTACTTATCGGATTTTGACACTGGTATAAGGTTTAAGCCTCGATATAAGATTTTTATATATTGTCGTAGAAACAGTTGCGTAGCGAGAGGGGGGCGGTGGGGGCGGTCCGCCCTAGGCGGCACACATTTTGAGGGCGGCATTTATGGGCAGTTAAAAAGTACAGCCATTTCCCACAACCACCCTTTAATTTTTTGAAGAGGTAAAATAATGGAGAAACAAAAATATTCATAATTTTGAGTCTTAATAAACGGGTAAAAACAACATTTGTTTGATTACATCTTGAACCACCATGTACCTATATGACATGGTGGTTTAAACTTGCAAACTTGTGTTTTACTTGCAAGTAGTAATTTATGTTACTGTTTCAGTTTTCATAATAGTATTGTAAGGGAAAGGAATTATAAATTTATTTTGCTTTTATTGCATTAAAGAACCATACATTAAAATACGGTTATTTATTTAAATGCTATGGCTATCCAATTAAAGTAATGTGCAAATTTGAATTATGACCAGAATATGAAAATAATCAAATTTCTCCGTTAATTAACACCGCAATATGTATACATAAATAAAATTGACATCTGAAGAAGTAACTAGTTGTCACGTGAGAAAAGTGGATGAAAGGAATGCGGTGGTGTGTCAGGGTCAAAAGGAGGCCATTGTAAAAGTCACGAGTGTGTGGTCACGAAGAGAACACGGAGAGAGTACTGGGGCGAGAGTTAGAGATGAAGAGTTGAGAGACAGAGATGAAACTAGTAGAAGAATAAGAAACATTGTCGCATACTGTAAAATAAGTGTACATATTTCCTATTGCATTATTAAAGAGTATTTTTCCTGGACTTGATTTATGAATTGAATTATTGTGTGAAAGAGGATACTGTTAGACAAGCCTACAAAGAAGCGAAAATTAGGTCAATCACGAGAACGTGAGAAAAGGGGGACCTCGAGCTGTTACATTAAATGGTGTCAGAACCGGTCATCCTATTACACCAGTAAAACGAGATCAAATCCTGGTATTCTACTTTATTCTATGCAAACTTTTTCTTTTGTATTTTTTAATGTTATAATCTCAATTTAATTAGTTGTTATGTTTATTTTTTTGTTTGTTTTTGTTTCTTTTAAATTAATGCAAATCCATTTCATGGAACAAAGTGATTTACTAATACAAAACGGTGTTATATCAGCCAAAACAACAAAACAATTTGTGAAGAAATATGAGTGTTGAAAATTTAGAAGACGTAGTTATATCTGTAGAACAAGAAGTGCAATGGGAATAGTTTCTTCTCAATGGATAGAATTTAAAAGAAAATAAAAGAACGCATTGATAAGGTGCTTATCCTTGTTAGAAAATATTCGTATATAATACCATGTAATCTTCTAAACGAAGAATTAGCACATCAAATAAATTACTGTTTTGACATTGATAAAGAAAATTTCAATATTGAAAGAAAAATGGTCCGGTTATTTTATACCCGTACCTACACTACTAGGAGAGGCGTTACGTTAGAAAAACGAGGGGAAAGACCTTTTTATCCTTTAAAATGTATTCCATTGTATAGATTGGAAAAGTATGTGCCCAACCGAAAAATTGTAATTTTGCTAAGAATTTTCTCAACAATTGCTATCAGTGTTGCTAGTTGTGAAAAGAAATCTTCCAAACTGAAGTTGATAAAAAATGTCTTCGTTCCACAATGAGTTATTTAAGACCATAAAATCTTTCAATATTCACCATAGAAAAAGATATTACAAATAATTTGAAATTTTGGCAGCATAATAAACGATTTTTCTACTATGAAAGTTAGTAAAGTAAATGTACAAATATGTTTCATTGTTAAAAAAATATTTATCTATTAATACAAACTAAAAGCATATTAATTGGTAATATTTTTTGGAATATGTGTTGCATCATTGGGGGTGGGGGACGGCGTGGACCTGCGACCTCAGTAACTCTCTATTGCCTTTAAAAGAGTATCATTTATTTTTATAAGTGCGTATTTATAGGTATAGTCTATCTTTTTATATTTCCTCTTTTATAACTGCTTACATACATATGGCCTGCAATGGTTCAAATTTCTCCCACCTTCATTTCGCTTCGATTACATTTTTATTCCTGTTTATTAATTTGTAAAAATCCATCATATGTTTGACTTAAGGGGTCAGCCATAAATGACCACGCTATTATTGCTGATTTTGTACCCCCCCCCTCGTCACACGTCGTTATAAAACTTAGACCCGTTTTTCCATATGATGTCACAAAGCTTTGGTCACTCCCCCGCCCCCAATTAAACCTTGTCTTTAATTTGAAAGTGAGCATGATTCGAATCAATTTTTGTCATTTGACTATGTCCTTAGTGTAAGGCGGCACTATAATTTTGTCACGCGCGTCAAGCCATATAAAAAGTCATTAAAAAATAAAAAGTGTCTGTAATCAAATATTTAAACGGAACTGAAATTTAAAGTTGCGTGTTTTTATGTGACATCACATTTAATAAATCCGCCTCGTCACCCCGGTGTGTGACGTCATTTATGGATGGCCTCTAAAAAGGACGGCACATTGGAGGCCGCCCCGGGCGGAAAAAAGTCTAGCTACTCCACTGCGTAGAAATGATTTACTTTTTTTTTATTTACCCAATTGATGAGTTTTCCATTGTTTGGGCAAATCTTTTTATTTTTTTTTCACGATTGGCAAAGAATACCTCAAAGTGGAAGCAGCTAATGTTTGCTCAAGACATTCAAATTAATTGCAGACTGACAGTTAGTTTTAATACTTTCATTGTTCAATAGATTCCGTGTTTCAAATCTAAGCATTTATGGGTAACCTATTATTTTAAAAAAAGATTATTGCATCCTACGCTTATCTAATTCAATCTAATTGACTATTATAATTGAATATCTTAAACGTAATTTACATTGTACATATATTACGTAAAACACACAATTTGATAATAGAGAACAAGAAAGAATCGTCGGAAAACCAAGCCTATTCACATGCGCTCAACCAACATTTTTAGAGCCCAATAAAGCCGAACATGAGCATATCATATCACTCAAGCAGGGCCGGCTTTAGGCATAGGCAAACTAAGCAGCAACTTAGGGCGTCCGTTTAATGGGGGCCTCGCACAGAAGGAATCATAGAAAAAAAAATATATTTAAAAAGCTGACTACGATCAAGGTCAAAACAACCAGAACAACCGAGTCAGTGCAATACCTTTAGCCGCTGATTTTTTTTTATTTTTTAAAATAGTGCATGTTTAATTAAGATGTAATCTTTTTAAAAGTAAATTCATCTGTCCAGATACATTTCCACAAGACTGACAAACGTGTAAACAAAATTTACCCTAAATATAAAACTGTTAAATATCAAATTTTTTAATTATTAAACATTTAACAATTCAATGTTAAATGCTTTTGTAAGTAGCAAAATACAAAAACAACTGAAAGCATGGATTTGGGTGTAGAAATTTAGGTCTTGAACTTGAACTATCCCTTAACCCGACGCTGGGTCGTTGGGGCACCATTTTGAGCTACGCACTAACTCATGCCAAGTGTCACGGTTCTGAGCTGCCTTCTGGGAATCGCTAAATGAAAGGCCGGTCCACTCTTTGATGTTGTCCTCCCAACTCTTCCTTGGTCTGCCTCTTTTCCTTCTTCCCTGGACTGTGCCTTGCAATATCGTCTTTGAGAGACCTCCAGATCTTGACACGTGTCCGTACCATCGTAGTTTCCTCTTTTTAATTGAGGTGAGAAGGTCCTCGTAAGGGCCAATGATAGCACTTATTTAGCAACGATAACAGCTAAATACAAATTTTTGTGTGTTTTATTTTGATATGTTCAGTTTTTTATTATCTCTTCAAATTGAAAATGTATGAAATAGTCGATATTTTTTTATTGACTTAGACATTGAGCCTATCGCATTATAAAGTTAATTTAAAGATGCACTTAATCGATGCTCTTCGTTTAACATTTACAATTCCGATTACTATTGTATTTGTATCGGGGGAAAGAAGTTTTTCCAAATTTGAATTTAATTTTAAAAAAAAACAAACTTTTGAGAACGACAATGACGCAACATAGCCTGAAAGTCTTGTAACGATTGATATCGAACGAGGTATCGCCCAGTCTCTGGATTATTCACAATTTATTGCTGACTTTGTTTCCATCAAGGCACAAAAAGATGATTTTCGTTAAAGGTTATGACAGGGTTTAGGAAGCTTTTTGTCACATAGAGCCATAGACACGGTGGCGTAGCTAGGGGGGCGGTTGGGGCCGTCCGCCCCGGGCGGCACTGATTCAAAGGGCGGCATTTGGGGGCATTTAAAAAGTAAACCCATTTCCAACAACCACCCTTTTTCTTTTGAAGGGGAAATACCAAAGTGAAAAATAATATTCTTAATTTCGAGTTTTAATTTAGGGATTCGTGCAACATTTGTTTGATTACATAGTGGTTTTTATAACTTAAGCAAAACCGTTCTGAAATTAAAAATCGCTAAAAAAAAAGTATCGATTTGTTTGGAAAATTAAGCGGTATACTTTACAGATTGTTCTTTTATAAGAAAACTGCACAAAAAACAACACATCACCGCTGGTCCGAATATATGTCGTATTAATATCGCCACGACAGTATCTACGTGGAATTTGGACATGCGTAGAATGATGCGCTAACAATTACCTCCATGACATGGTGGTTCAAATATTGTTTTTACTGTTTAATTTGCAAGTAGTAATTTATATTACTGTTTCAGTATTCATAAAATCATTGTAAGTTAACTTATTAAAGATTTTTAAAAAAAATTATGCAGCCCGAACAGCTTGTGTTTTTCATTAAAATACGGTTATTCATTAAAAATGCTACGCTTATCCAATTAAAGTAATGTGTAAATAATTTGAATTATTCTATTTTATGGAAAATTATTAAGACCTAAGGCAAGAACACGAAAATATTCAAATTTCACCGCTTAAAACCACCAAAATAGCATCAATAATTTCGACAAAGACATAGTCTACTTAAAATTTTCAAGCGTCTTGGAAAAAATGACATCTGAAGTAACTAGTAAAACGAGATCAGAGGCTGGAATTTTTACTCAGTTCAATGCAATCTTTTTCTTTTCTATGGTAACTCAATTTATGGGAACCTTTTTTTAAAAAAAAATTCAAAACCATTTCGTGGAACAAAGATATGTGATAAAACAGAATGCTGTTATAGAAAGAAGCAGATATCAACTTAACGCAGAGTTAAAATTAGGAAAATATGCGTGGGGAAAATTCAGAATACTTGGTTTTATCTCTAGAGCAAGAAGTACATCGAGTAATTTTTATTCATGGATGCAATTATACAAGAAAATAAAAGAACGCGCTCATCAGTAACATGTCCTTGCAAGAACATTTTCGTGTATATTACCAAGTAACCTATTATATTAAGAATTTGAACATCAAATAAATTTCTTTATTTACATTCATAATGAACAGTTTGATATTGAAAAAGAAAGGATCCTGGTTTCCATGGCTGCACACAGGGCTGGTCTCTGCTATTGCGGGGCCCTATACAACTTAGTTTGCGAAAAGGATTGAGCGGGGCCCGCAGTTTGGATAAAGGTATTAATGATGATAATAAGTCAGTGAAAATTAAGATTGGTGTGGCCTATGAAAGCGCGGGGTCCACTGCGACCGCATAGGTTGCAGTAGCCTTAGACCAGCCTTGGCTGTACCTAAACTACAAGAAGAGGCATTATGTTTTCAAAAAAAAAAAAAAAAAAATGGGGGAATGACCAATTGATCCATTAAAGTATATTCCACAGTTTAGATTGGACAATTCTTTAACCAACATTAAATTTTTGCTAAGATCACTATTTTAGCAATTGCTTTCAGTGTATATAGTTATGAAAGGAGCTTCTCCAAACTGAAGTTGAAAAAAATATATTCGTTCCACAATGAGTGATTTAAGACTACAAATTCTTTCTATATTGTCCATAGAGCAAGATAGTACAAATAATTAAAATTTGGATAACACTTTAATCGATTTTTCTACTATGAAAGTTTGGTAAGTAAGAGTATAAATATCAAATGTTTACAAACTGATACATACAATTTCTTTGTTTATAAAAAAATTATTTAGTTATAAATAAAAATAATAGCATATAGATCTATTTGTTAATGTTTTTTTGGGGTGTAAATTTGGAATATGTTTTGTCTCATTTGGGGCTGGGGGACCTGCGACCCCAATAACATTCTTGTGGCCTTCAAAAAAAAATGTCTTGTATTTTTTAAAATGTTTTTTTATAGTTATATAATCTCATGCGGCCTCTTTTATTACTGCTTACAAAAATAGGGCATTCAATGGTAAAAATGTTCCCCACCTTTAAAAGGTACTTCGTTACAATTAAAATTATTTATTTATGCTACATGTTTATTAATTTATTTTTTAAAAATTCATACTATTGGGTGATTTTTCACCCCCTCCTGCTCGTCACACGTGGTAAACAAAACTTAGACTTAGACCCCTTCCTCAATGTGACATCACAAAGATCCCCACCCCCCAACAAGAGCAAGAATAGCATGTTTCAAATAATTTTATTTCCATTTTAAATATGTTTTTAGTGTAAGTAATGTACGGTTGCACTCTAATATCGTAACACGCCTTAAGCCACGCAAAAAGTATTTAAATAAAGTGTCGGCATTCATGTATTTCAGTGGAACTTTAATTTAAAGTTGCGCGTTTTGAATGACGTCAAATGTGTTACTCCTCTCTTCTCCCCCCCATGCCTGACGTCATTTATGGGCGGCCCCCTAAAAGGGCGGCATATAGGAGACCGCCAGGGCGGCAAAAGCTCTAGCTACGCCACTTCATAGACACCATATATTTTGAAAAGTAATTCTGTGAGAGCAATACATTATGTTTAAAACTAAAATTTCAAATGAATGTGTGCAGTTTGTGTATTTCAACACTAAAATCTCTGAATTCTTTTTTATTATGCTGTTGGTAACCAATGATGAGTATTTCTTAACATTAATGCGACTTAATAGGTGCTGCACGGCATTACTGATGGCTTTTAGTCTGCATGGTTGATACCTTATCTTATCTTATATGTTACAGACGCTCCTTCTGTACAGAAGATTATTGCGTCCTACGTATTTCTATGGTTTGTGTTTAGTCCTGTATTCTTACTAGAGTTTTAAATTATGATAAAGTGTTGGCTTTCCTGGTTTCTTCATACATGGTAGGGTTAGCTTCATGCAGGTGTTAAACGTGATCGCTGGTTGGTCTTAATGTTCTTAAGATGTGAGAAAGACTACTTGCATGCATACGTAGAGCCAAACATGTCAGTACAACAATACTCAATCGCTGGAGTGTGTGGAATAATATATGCCGGGAAGCGAGTTCTAAGTTTTGACAAAATCAGCTGGTCTGCCTGTTGAAGTTTTTTCATTTCTGCCCACTTGTATTGGCTCGACAACTGTGCTTACTATCTTGCAAGTCTTTCCACATCTTCGTTGAAGGACTTGAACTTGATCTGCACGTTTCTTTGAACTCTCCCAGTTTTTCAAAGTGTAGTAGACGACTTGTTTCAATGTCCCCAATGAAAGAGTTTTAGCTTGTTTTCAAATGCAAACACTGCTTGTTGCAGTGATAAGATTGTATTTCCTGCGCCTTATATTTTCATATTTAACAGATTTAGATCCCTTTGATATGTTTTAAATATGTAGATCAAAGACGACTGCAGAAAAAATAAATTATAATGGAACATTTGTCAGCGAGTCAGATTTTTTTTTTAGTCCCATAACCTCTTTTTTTCGAGGTTGTTGGGGGTTCTAATGTTTCCATTAGAAGATTCTCGGGCTTGCTAGACACTGGCGGCGCCCATCCCTCTCAAGGTCAGCGGAGAACTTTCTTAGCGTTAGTAATTTCTCAACATTTTTATAGTGGCTTTTACGAGGGCTCGATCCCAGGCCCCTCAGTTTGTGAGGCGAGCGCACTATTGACTTCGCTACCATCAAAAGAGTCACATCTGGCTCGCAAGGCGTGGTTTCCCGACCCCTGGTTTATGACATCTACACGAATTTGTTTGTATGAATTTTAGCTATTTGTTGATTTAGAAATAAATACAGGAAGTATTTAATAAATTATGTAATTTTATACTTTCATATTTTTTTTTTTATTTTAAAAAAAATTAAACTTAGGGCCACCAAATTCACTTTGCCTGGGGCCTCCTATTCCCTAAAGCCGGCCCTGACTCCAGATAAACCTAAGTTTAAAGGACATGATCTTTCTTGCTTACAATTGTTAGATATTGAACATCTGAAAATGATGGTATTGGTATTTAAAGAAAGCTCTACGCAGAAAAGAAAATTCTCTGAACTGCGTACAACACCAAAGAAGATGGAGTGTAAAGAGAGCATACAGGACAACACAATGGATTATAGTTATGAAAATCAAATCCTAAAATTCGCTGGAATTCGCTGCCTAATAAGTTTAAATAAAAACTCTTGGAGTGGTATTCTTACTTTGGATCATCTTAAGCATGTGAACAGCTGTTTTACGCTTTGAATTAAATCAAATTAGACACAAGAAACTGACTGCTGCGTGTGTTGTGCCTACACAACGAAGTATGAGCCAAGGTTGGATTAATTATTATTAGGTACAACAGGGGAAATCCCATTAATATCGCAAAACTGATCAACTCTGTAGAGAATAAATGGGGGAGATCATGAATTTATTTTGAGCCGTTTTCATTTTCAATAACATTACATCAACATCGTTAAAGGATGCCCCTGGCAAATGCTCAGTTGTTAGAATCGTCACCGTAAAGAAATTTTAAATATAAAATTTTACGTTATATGATGCAAGTAGTATATGGTGTTCCAATACCATTAAGAAAAAACTTTTATCATCAGATTTTTATAAACATACTTTATTATTTTTTTTCTACTTTCCTGCCATTGTTAATTAAACTTTAGAATATTTCAGCCTAAAGAAATCATCGGTGAAAGTCCGTGAGGAGGATGACACCATGAATTTATCGCACCAGTTGACACCACCCGTTGCTAGGCTACGCCACTGCGGATGACCGCCCCCCTACTGCCACTTCCCACACCAATGACATTCAACTTCGTCTTATGTTGTCATCATCTGAAATGCTTTTACTCCCACACATAATCGTACATAATAGTACTAGACTTAATGCTGGCCAAAGTAACTAAGATTATATAATATAATGATTACAATACATAATACTCTAGAGAACATATTGGCCGAAACACTACCAAACGTAAGGCTGTGGTTACACTACACGCGAATTCGCTCATCTAGTCG
>MUZC01001568.1:13191-34506 GCA_002072015.1 Radix auricularia
GAACCATGGAAACGTATCCATATAGATTTTGCAGGACCCTTCATGAACAAAATGTTTTTAATTGTTATTGATTCACATTCTAAGTGGTTAGAAGTTAAAATCATGAACACAATCACTGCAAGTGATACCATTATAGAACTTAAGGAAATATTTTCAACCCATGGTTTACCAGACCAAATTGTTTCAGATAATGGGCCTAGTTTCACTGCTCATGAATTTAAACTATTTTGTATAGCAAATGGTATTGAGCATATAACCACATCACCCTATCATCCTGCAGGGAATGGTTTGGCTGAAAGAGCAGTAGGCATATTCAAAACCGCTATGGTAAAAATGAATACCAGTAACAAATTTTCTCTCAGAGAAAGAGTTAACAGGTTCTTAGCTAAATACCGCACAACTCCTCATATAACAACAGGTGTTGCACCATGCGAATTGCTGTGTGGTAGAAAAATTAAAACTCACCTCGACCTACTACATCCAACTGTTCAAAAGTCTGTTTCCCAACATCAACATACACAAAAATTAAATCATGACAAAACATCCATTGAGAGAGAGTTTGGAGTTAATGATAATGTGTATCTGAGAAATTATGGGAGAGGGGAAAAATGGATGCCAGGTCAAATTGTTCAATGTACAGGACCTGTGTCTTATAAAGTAAGAACAAATAATGGAGATATTGTCCGTAGACATGCAGACCAGTTAAGAATAACTTGTGCAGATAATGAGTGCGAATCTGTCAATCCCACCAGATCTGACCGGTTCACACCAACTCAGTTTGTTCCACAACCAATGTCTGTTGATATGAGTGAACCAAGTATTCTAGAATCAGAAAATGTAAATCCTGGAATTAAAGATTTGGTTCCTGAACTCCCTGAGCTAGAGAGTTCAGATGGTCAGAATCTTGAGTCACCGAATCAACAGCCACTGAGAAGGTCAAACAGGAAAATCAAAGCCCCAGATAGGTTGGACCTTTGATTTTGGAAGTCCTCTTGACTTTAACTTTCATTATTTTGTATATTAATTATGTTGTGGCATATTTTGCATTTGTTGGTAATGATTTAATATACCAATTGATTTTATTGATTCAAATCATATAATGTTTTTGTTACAACATATTTATTGAGTCATTAGATTTTGTTAGTACTATCCTTTATCCTCTTGCAATTATGTTAGTATTTACAAAGGGTAAAGGGATGTAATATATTGGGATTATTCTTAGGGGAACTCACTCTTGTATTACTGTAGTTTTATATTGTTTGAGTGATGTCCCTTGTTTATGTTTACGTTCTTCAGTGTTTAAAGTTTAGTTAGTTTAAAAAGAGAATAAAATGACTAACACGACCTCTCTCCATCGTCCGTTGTATTCCTAAATTAAATACCACTCAATCCACTTCAAGTATGCTATGGTATTTAAAAATATGAAATATCTTGATTAATGTGTAATTTTAATACCGCGTGTCACCTTTTTATTAAAAGTTGTAACGGTGTAATGCTTTCAAAGACGTCTAGAGCTACGCTACGGAATTTGACCTTCAAAAAGGATTACAAGAGTGCCTCTTTCGTTTCTTTACAATCTTTTCCAGCATACTTTCTACCATCCACTCTTTGGTTCTACATGTATAGGCTATAACCAGGACGAGACATGTTCAGGACCGAAACGCAGGGCCTACCTAAGCGCGGGGCCTGGGGCATTCGCCCCAGTTGCCACCCTCAAACGCCGCTCCTGGGCGTAGGAAGTAATAATCATCTGTATAGAAGTAGAAGGAGTAGTGTCTTTAAATGTTAAGATATGAATCTTAAGTGTTCGCACGGGTTTGAAAAGCAATTAACACAAGTACTCTCAAATTACTATTTTAAAATAATTATGTAGTGCTTGATTGAGTTAATTTTAATTTTATTTTTAAAAAAACACACGCTGATTTCAATATATTTTGCATAGACTGTAACTTTTGATCTGGAATCGTCGAAATTATGTAAGATTTCATATTTTAAAAACGAGATGACTTCATTCTTTTCAAATAAAATGTAATGGCATGCTGCTTTAATTGCTGCTTTCATTCATCGTAAAATATTTTATTATTTTATTTTGATTAAAACAAATTCTGCTACTTAAAAAGAGTTTTATTTGTCTGACAGAGCAAAAACATGAAGAGAAAGTCAACAAATTTGATTCATCAATTTTTTTACTATATATCCTCATATAGTCAAAGGAGTATATTCTGGCCTGAGGGGGTATATTCTGGCCTAGGCCAGTTTAACCCCGGGGGTATATTCTGGCCTAGGCCAGATTATACCCGGGTATATTCTGTTCAGGGGTTTAATCTGGCCTGTTACACCGGTGCTTTTTAGTGCGGCGCTGTCAGGAAATAAAATTTAAAGGAACGTCTAATATGACAACAGAAAGTCATCTTATCTATCTATAATAAAAGTCTATATATAATTCGCCAGAACAGCATTCACTCGCGTTGCATTTGATTTCTTAGCACTGCTGTTTGTGCCCCTTCTTTTCCACTTTTCTTTGCATTATCTAAGAGAAACACTACTCCTCGGATCTAGTTTTTGTTTATACTTAGACTAAAATTAGTTTATGTTATCAATACAGTGCAAATTATTTTCTTATTTTTCAATTTTAATAATAATCACATTGAAAGGAAAAAAAAGTTTCTATTAATCAAATTCTAACCGTTTTCTTTTTCTGTTTTATTCCCAGTTAAACTCTTGTAAGTAGAGGTAAAATTTCGATGGAACATTTTGATTCTTCCTACACCCATTACCATTATACATTAAGTCTAATAAAAAAATAAGTTTTGATGAAGGAGTCTATGTTAACTATTATCTCAAGTGCAGACCATCCCAAAGATAGTAGTTTCAACATGTCATTATATACATTACTTTAAACAATATTCCCATAAAGTGTTTATATCCATACTTTTAAATATACTTTATAAAGAATTTATTATTTTGTCTGTAAACTAAAACAAAATGTGCTCGTTCCAATCATATATATATATTTTCAGATATGAATTATTTAAGATATTATCCCAAAATACAGAAGTAAAAAACTTGTTTGGGTATAGGATATATAAGACAAGATCTCTAAGAAAATATCTAGTCTGCAGTCTACATACCATTAACAGATTTGCTGTAAAACTTCTAGTCTCCAGTCTCCTTGTGATTAACGGATTTGCTTCAAGATTTCTAATTTTCGGTCTACTTTTTATTGATACAGTGGTTTTTAAATATCTTAAATTTTTTAAAAATTGATTCCCCAAAACTTATTATGTGATTTTATAGGTCAAATTTTTTTTATTTTTTTATTTTTTTTTTAATTTGTAAAATTAATATTAAGCATGTAATTATATAGACCAGGGGTCTCCAAACTTTTCTGCCGAGGCGCCGCATTAACAGTGGAACATCAGTTTGGGGGCCGACTACAAACTCTTAATTAACACGTATGTCTTGTGGTAAACTACAGATAGAAATAATAAATTAAAGGATTAAATGGAATATTTTAAAAAGTAAAGTTTAAATGAAAGCATAAGGGCGTAAGGATTAAATAAAATATTTTAAAATGTAAAGTTTGAATGAAAGCATGGGGGCGTAAGGATTAAATGAAATATTTTAAAAAGTTAAGTTTAAATGAAAGCATAGCGATGTAAGGATTAAATGAAATATTTTTTTCAAGTAAAGTTTAAATGAAAGCATGGTGGCGTAAGGATTAAATGAAATATTTTAAAAAGTAAAGTTTAAATGAAAGCTTGGGGGCATAAGGATTAAATGAAATATTTTAAAAAGTAAAGTTTAAATGAATGATCTCAGTAAAAATGAATAAATTAAGAAACCAATATGTGATATGTTTTAAGATCAATTATGGCAGAAACCTACAAGGATTAAATGAAATATTTTTTCAAGTAAAGTTTAAATGATGCACTATCGTCTCGCGAGACGGAAGGATGCCGGATATAAAGTTTGAATGAAAGCATAGGGGTGTAAGGATTAAATGGAATATTTTAAAAAGTAAAGTTTAAATGAAAGCATAAGGGCGTAAGGATTAAATGAAATATTTTTAAATGTAAAGTTTAAATGAAAGCATAGCGGTGTAAGGATTAAATGAAATATTTTAAAAAGTAAAGTTTAAATGAAAGCATAGGTTTGTAAGGATTAAATGGAATATTTTAAAAAGTAAAGTTTAAATGAAAGCATCGGGGTGTAAGGATTAAATGGAATATTTTTTCAATTAAAGTTTAAATGAAAGCATAGGGGTGTAAGGATTAAATTGAATATTTTTTCAAGTAAAGTTTAAATAAAAGCATAGGGGTATAAGGATTAAATGGAATATTTTTTCAAGTAGAGTTTAAATGAAAGCATAGGGGTGTAAGGATTAAATGGAATATTTTTTCAAGTAAAGTTTAAATGAAAGCATAGGGGTGTAAGGATTAAATGGAATATTTAAAAAAGTACAGTTTAAATGAAAGCATAGGGGTGTAAGGATTAAATGGAATATTTTAAAAAGTAAAGTTTAAATGAAAGCATGGGAGCGTAAGGATTAAATGAAATCTTTTAAAAAGTAAAGTTTAAATGAAAGCATAGGGGTGTAAGGATTAAATGGAATATTTTTTCAAGTAAAGTTTAAATGAAAGCATAGGGGTGTAAGGATTAAATGGAATATTTTTTCAAGTAAAGTTTAAATGAATGCACAGGGGTGTAAGGATAAAATGGAATATTTTTTCAAGTAAAGTTTAAATGAAAGCATAGGGGTGTAAGGATTAAATGGAATATTTTTTCAAGTAAAGTTTAAATGAAAGCATAGGGGTGTAAGGATTAAATGGAATATTTTAAAAAGTAAAGTTTAAATGAAAGCATGGGGGCCTAAGGATTAAATGAAATATTTTAAAAAAGTAAAGTTTAAATGAAAGCATGGGGGCGTAAGGATTAAATGAAATATTTTAAAAAGTAAAGTTTAAATGAATGATCTCAGTAAAAATGAATAAATTAAGAAACCAATAAGTGATATGTTTTAAGATCAATTATGGCAGAAACCTGCAAGGATTAAATGAAATATTTTTTCAAGTAAAGTTTAAATGATGCACCATTGTTTCGCGAGACGGAAGGATGCCGGATATAAAGTTTAAATGAAAGCATAGGGGTGTAAGGATTAAATGGAATATTTTAAAAAGTAAAGTTTAAATGAAAGCATAGGGGCGTAAGGATTAAATGAAATATTTTTAAATGTAAAGTTTGAATGAAAGCATGGGGGCGTAAGGATTAAATGAAATATTTTAAAAAATAAAGTTTAAATGAAAGCATAGGTTTGTAAGGATTAAATGGAATATTTTTTCAAGTAAAGTTTAAATGAAAGCATAGGGGTGTAAGGATTAAATGGAATATTTTTTCAAGTAAAGCTTAAATGAAAGCATAGGAGTGTAAGGATTAAATGGAATATTTTTTCAAGTAAAGTTTAAATGAAAGCATATGGATGTAAGGATTAAATGGAATATTTTTTCAAGTAAAGTTTAAATGAAAGCATAGGGATGTAAGGATTAAATGGAATATTTTAAAAAGTAAAGTTTAAATGAAAGCATGGGGGCGTAAGGATTAAATGAAATATTTTAAAAAGTAAAGTTTAAATGAAAGCATGGGGGTGTAAGGATTTTAAAAACCTAAACAATAACTATCCATAAAAGGAGCCAGGTAACAGAATTCTTTCTACTACACAGTCTTATCAATGTGCATAAACTTTTACTATCCCACGTAGAGGGGTCCTCGTCACTGAGATGAACACCACTAACAACTGTAAACACTTCTGGGTGATCGTGGTTATTTGGTTTTTAAATACAGAATGAAAGGTAGGCGTCCTAAAGGTCATTGAATTAACAGTTCATTGATTTCAATGTCAATACCAAGCCTATTATTTCACAATAAAATCAGTAAATCAGACTTCAATGCATAATGTTGAAGATATGCAACATTCTGTTTTTCTTCAAAATACATAATTTAATTTTTTGAAAGTAACGTAAGATTTACTATAATGAACAAAGAAATAATAAAGTATACCTTAATATTTTTTTCAATGGTTTTTAAAAAATCATGCATTTAAAAATTTAGGTTCACTGAGCATGCGCAAAATACAGTAAAACTATGTAGCAATACTGTAACACTATGCGTTAGTTCCAATTTAATTTTAGCAAAGTTTTGATCGCAGTTAATTAGTTTGTAGCATTTCTGCAACACTATGCATTTAAGGGTTGAAAGGTCTAACACCAGTTGAAAGGTCTAACACCAGTTGAAAGGTCTAACACCAGTTGAAAGGTCTAACACCAGTTGAAAGGTCTAACACCAGTTTATTAACTATTAACTGTTTGAAGACAATTATACAACAACCAAAAGGTCATTTTGACATTGATTAAAGTCACCTTAAGGTTGATGCATCATAATCTTATTTAAAGAGTGAATGTCGCTATGAATTGTCACTAACTCAAATATTAGTAAACAAAACTAGCGCAAAAAACTGTGAATTGATATATTGTATAATATACTAGCAAACAGATAAGTAAATTAATAATTTAAAAGGTTAGCGAAGTCAATAGAGCGCTCGCCTCCACATACTGAGGGGCGTGGGATCGAGCCCACGAAAAGCCACTATAAAAATGTTGAGAAATGACTAACGCTAAGAAAGTCCTCCGCTGACCTGGAGAGGGGTTGGCGCCGCCCTTGTCTATTAAGCCCGAGAATGTTCTAATTAAAACATTAAATATTAGAATACCCTACGACCTCGAAAAAAAAAATAAAGAGGTTATGGGACTTAAAAAAAAAAAAAAGAGAAAACGATATTTAGGGGCCGGGCTCTAAAATGAGTGATAATTGAATTTTATTAAAATTGCCATTGTACTCAAGCCAAAAAAAATTGAATGGTGAAAATATCTTAAGCATATACCAAAAACAGACATTCGGGGCTCCCAGCCCAGAAGGAATTGCCATTAAAAGTTAAGTTCCCTATAGAATTTTAATATGGGCTACCAAGTTTTTGTTAACATTTTTTTAAGGGCTGTTATCGATTAAATTAAAATTAATCGTTAACTTTTGAAAAATTATCGATTAATTTATCGATAATTTTTTTAAAGCTAGAAATATATATGTATGACGTCATAAAACTGAACATTTCAAGGGAAATAATAAAAACAGGTAATTTACTTTTTTGTTTTATTTAGTTATTTTTAAAACATAGTAAGCACTATAAAAAAAATAGTTAAATAACGTATTAATTCTTAAAGCTTAGGCATGTGGATGAATAATTTCAAATAAATTTCAAAATATAAAAGTAATAGATCTACAGCTGTATAAACATTGTTTGATGGTTAACAAAAACATAGAGACAGAGAGATCATCTTTGTATCCCTTGTGGTTAAAAAATCGTCGTATATTTCTTTTTCTAAGACCTCATAATCACTTTTTTCGCTATGATGTTTTCCTTCATATTTTGTGCCCCTTTATGGCATTTTAAAACGTTCATTACTAGGTATTTTTTTAAATATATGTTTGTTTGGAGAAATATTTAATTAAATATAAGTAGTTCAATATAATGTCAATGATTAAAATTTTGTTTTTGTTAATTAAGTAAAAACAATATTTTTCAAATATTATTTTCCAATTAAAACAAGTTATTTCAAATTTTGCACCCGCATAAGTCAGTTTTAAATGGAGAAGTTTATATTTAAAAAATAACCATACTATTTTTAATTAATAATTACTTATTTATTAATAAATAACAATTTTTTTTTAAAAAATTACATTTTCTTTAATTTTAATTACTATTTTATCGATTAAAATAATTTTAATCGATAAAATGTTTTACCGATTAATAGAGAAATTAATCGGTAATTTCCGCAGCCCTAATTTTTTTAAAAGATCGATTCTTTTACACAAAACCTAACGCATAAACTTATTTAAGCAAAAATGACATGATGGGGCCCATTCAGTGCAAGATCTAAATTTGAATAATCCTGTTCATTTCAATTTGAATAAAAAAAGGATATATTTGTAAAGATCGTTTAAAAATTGAATGAGGAAAATATCTTAAACATTACCAAAAAGACATTTGGGGCCCCTGGCCTCTAAGGAGTGGTCAGTAGGATTCAGGGCCCTATAATATTGTAATATTGGCTATCATGTTTTTGTATTCAAAGTTTGGTTAAGATCCATCAATTTACCAAGTAGGTAGCGCTTAAACTAATTTTTATATTTCTCATTTAAGCAAAAAATGACCTTATGGGCCCCCGGCGTCCCATGTTTGTGTAATTGTGAAAAAAAAGTTACAATTTATGATCCCGGTAGTGTACTGAACAGTTTCTAAAAGTTTCATGACGGTCGGATACATGGTTTAGTCAGCTATAAAGGACATGCTCACACACACAAACACACACATTTATATAGAGAGGGATGTAGAGGGAAAAACATATTTAGGGGCCCCGGTCACATTCGGTGCAAGATGACAAATTCAAAAATCTGTTCATTTTAATTCAGTTTCATCATGGATATATTTATCGAGATCGCTAAAAAGTGAATGTGAAAAATATCTTAAACATTTACGAAAAAGACATTTGTGGCACCCGGCCCCGAGAAATGGTCAATAGAAGTTCATTGCCCTTAATTATTTTAATATGGGCTACATAGTTTTTGTATACAAAGTTTGGTTAAGATCCATTCATTTACTCATTAGCTAACGCATAAACTAATTTTTATATAGCTCAGAATAGCAAAAACCACATCAAGGGCCCAAAAGACCATTCAGGGCAAAATATAAAGTTGAAAACACCTGTTTATTTTAAGATGGATAATAATTGATAAATTTATTGTCATTTGTCAAGATCTTTAGTAATTGAATTTGGGAATAAAATCTTTAAGGTTTATTTTTAAAAAAAGTATTATGGGCCCCCAGCCCAAAAGAACGGCCCTTATGAGTTGACTTCCCTATAGTATTTTAATATTAAGTATTTAAATACAAACTTTGGTTAAGATCCATCTATTTATCAAGTAGATAGCGCTTAAACTAATTTTTATATAGCGCATATTAGCAAAAAAAAGACATTATGGCCCCCTCCACCCCTTTAGTGTTAAATTTAAATGGAAAAAAATAGCCAGTTACCATTCCGGTAGGGTACTCAATAGTCTCAAAAATTTTCATGACGATCGGATGAATGGTTTAGTCAGCTCTAAAGGACAAGCACACACACACACACACACATACATACAGACATACTTTGATTTTTATATATATAATAGTATATAATAATGCTACTTTAATTGTTTATGTATAATTTGTATAGATATTATTAAGATATATAATTTGCTATGTATGTCCGTTCGGAACGTTAGATTTTAGAAAGCCCACCGCTTAATAGCTTTGAAAAAATAAATACTGTACTAAAATATTCCAATATATATCAACAGAAGGACGAAAACCTTTAGAATTCACAATAACAAATTAAAATATCTTTTTCTCCAACAATTCTTTTTTTTTTTTTTTTAAATATATTTTATATTTCTGTCAAATAATTAACAAGAGAGAAAAATCGACATTTTAAAGATGTTTGGACCTCTATGAGTGAAAATGTCCACATGCAATTAATCTAGTGTAGGGATGCTTCTCTCATCATGATCGACATCGCCTTCTTCCCGAAACATGTTATCATCGGCTTCTGGGATCCTCTTCTTCACAAAGCTGTGCCTAGAACCCACGTTTAAAGCTCGTTTCTCCTTCCCCGTGCGTACGTCCTCGTCATCCGATGACCTCTTGCCTGCATAGCTGTTGTCGGACCTTGGTATAGGCATTCTGAGAACTTGCAACACATTTCCGTTGCGGTCATAGACGTAGATGATGTCGTAACTCATTTCTCTTTTGGGTCTAGACGACTCGTGGAGGCTTCCGTCTTCACCTGGAAAAATGGAGGAAAAGGGTTTGCTTAAAGTTAACTATAAGGATAACCAAACAAAAATTGTTGTTGTTTTTTGTTTTTTTTGGGTGGGGTGGCAAAGTCCCCTTTATATAACAAAGAGAATGATTGTTGCCAATGTGATTGTGTTACTCACCGATGTCCAAGCACATTAATCCTTCTCCGTATGAATTTGGCTATACATCAATATTGATAAACCAGCTTATGCGCACCCAACCTGAAAACTTCCACGCCATCCCCAATACATTACATTTAATAAAGCTAATAATATTAATAATTGGAGAAAAAATACAGCGAAGTACCTCGGCTCGTAGTACGCTATGGCGGATTAAGGGGGGGGGGGGTCTGAACGGGCTAAAGCCACGGGCCCCCGACGGTTTAGGGGCCCCCAAACTTTTTATATAAATAATATAATAGTCCAAGTCACTCACTCACTGGATCCGGAACGCTGAGGAGCGATGTACGACAGTCTACGGCAGTTAGTTTAGTTGAAAAATCGTGTGTTGATGAGCGCTGTAAAAATATTTAATATGATGACGTCATTGTTTGGTGTGCATCGGTGCGCAAAATACAACCCCTATTATTAAATACTTTGCGTACATTTAATATTTCGTATTTATCAAAAAAGGAGAAGTTAGTTGGGCTTTTGAAAAAGGTTGGCGCCGTAGGCGTCCAAAAAAAGGGGTGGCGCCGCAGGCGCCCCAGCACAATCTAGTTTTATAATAAAAGTGTACAAAAGTTTGCACGAACCCTTGAAAATATAATAAATTAATTAATAATATCTATACAACTTATCGCGTTCAGACATGATAGTATTGATAAAGTACCTAATAATCGAAAAACTTTAATTGATTCACTTCGCATTATATAAAATATAGTTTATATTTTTAAAATTTCACAATTTCGAGAAGTTCCGCTGGCAGTGTGGTTACAGAGTATGCTAGTGGGGCTGCCGGTGTCGGGTTCCATTCCCAGCAAGGGTTTATATTTATTTTTCTTTTCACACTCAATTATAACTACCGCGAACACATCAAACAGTTATTTCTTCGTGTTAGGTTTTTTTTTTTCATTATTAAAATTTAGTTACAGTCTTATATTAGCTGTTAACAATCATTTTATTTTAAGAATGCTGGCTGGATAGGGCCCCCGTTTGATTGCAGCCCAGGGCCCCGTGCAGTCTTAATCCGCCCCTGGTAGTACGGTTCGTAGCCCGGTTCGTAGCCCGGCTCGTAGCCCGGCTCGTAGTCCTGCTCGCAGAGCTTCACATTAAAATAAGGACACACTTACTAAAAATGCGTGAAATTTAATCAAAAATTCATATCCTCATGACAAAAAAAAATTAAAAAATAATTATAGTATGGTGCAAATAAACTACGTTTATCAGTTAGAGAAATGTTTGATTGTGAAGGTAGAAAGTAAGAACTAGAGGTAACTCATAAAACATAGGTGATTGGAAACATTATTACAAGGTGGGGGTAAAAAAAGCAAAATCTTCACGGTTGTATGGGATGTTTGAAAGTTAATCATTGAGATGCATGCCTTGGGCACCGAGAATAACGGGTTTGAATAACTGTGAAGGCAGGTATTCGTTCCTGGGGCTAAGGGTTCCCGAATCGACCTAGATCCAAATGAGTCTGAAGCTACACATCGGCATCTTTTCGTCTCACAAGTCTGTGGTGCATCATCGTTGGTCTGAGTTGCATTTCCTCGAGTGGCTGTGTAGTTCTATCTTTTGAGTGACAGACCTTACCACAGATTTTGCACACAAAATTCCGTAATTCCAAATGTTTTTTGGCCGTTCTCCTAGCTCTTCGGTCTGTAGCCTCCTCCATCCTTCTCTCTTCAGCTGCTATGTCACCCTTTTTTACAACTGTGTGCCACTTAGATCGATCTGATGCCTTTCAGTTCCAGTCGCTTGTACGTACTCTGGCTGCTTTTCATGTCCATTTTGGCAGACATCTTTAAATTGCATACGTGGGTGACCCGTCTTCCTCTTTCCCGATGCAAGTTATCCACATAGGAGGTTCTTGGGGATGCGGGCAGAGCTCATTCTTTTTACATGTCCTAGCAATCTCAAGCGTCTTTTACTAAGGATTGAGAACATTCTTTGGATGTTTCACGCATCAGTACCTCATTATTTGGCCCTTTATCTTTCATTTTAATGCTTAGGATGCGATGAAGGCACCTCAAGTGGAAGCTAATAAGTTTGCCCTCATGGGATGTATAAGTGATCCATGTCTCACTTTCGTATAGCAGCGTATTAATTGCGCAGGCTCAATAGACACACACTTTTGGTCTTCTCCGTTAGATTGTTGTTTTGTTTTGTGCTAGACCCTTTAGTTTACTTTAGCTATTGTGACAACTGCCTTGCTAATTATACTGTTGATTTCGTCAGTGGTCAGTATGTTGAAGAGTTTTGACCCCAAGTAGGTGAAGCTGTACACAACATCCAAGTATTCATTTCTCGTTATTGAGGGTAGGAGGAGAACGTGTGTCTTGGACTATGATGTTTGTCCTTTTCAAGCTGATTAGCAGACCAAATTTTTGCTGACTTTGGAGAAGCTTGACCCGAGTTGTTGTATAGCAGTTTCTGTGTGAGCTATCTGTGCCGCATCGTCCACAAATAGTAGCTCACGAATTATGACTCCTGTCGTTTTTGGTTTTGACTCGGAAGCAGGCAATGTTGAAAGTCCTCCATCAGCTCTCAGTCAGATTTTATTACAGCTATCCTTCAAAGCTTATCGAAGCAGTACAGAGAAGAATATTGAATCCAGTGATGATGCGAGTACACAACCTTTTTTTAACTCCGCTGCTGACTGGGAAGGCTTCAGACGTAGTTCCATCAAACTGCACTGAGTCCTCCGCCTATTTTGTCATGGAACTGTCTGATGATGGCAAGTAGGTGTGTGGGACAGTCTTTTTTTCTGGATTTAGAATTGCCCGTTGTGACTGTCTAAGACAAAGGCTTTTGTAAGATTCACAAAGGCAATGTATAGTGGCATCTGCTGCTCTCTGCATTTGGAGCTGATGTTTGGTGAACATCATGACTTTGACTACCACAGTACCTACTATAATTAAGGAAACAAATGCAACTGGTCATTTTGTAACACAATCCATCATAGCCGTGGCCTGACGGTGGCCTGTGAACGCTTCGGCACATGCCAAGAAACTGGCATGATGTTGGAGATTAGAACGTATGACACAATATCTTCTTAAATAGAAGAATATCTGTCATGTTAAAAAAAAAAGTATTGGCCGCTGATAGGACATTAATGCTTCACTTTAGCAGCTACGGGAATCGTCAACGACGCTCCGTTAGTTACATTCGGGGATAAATAGTGTTACATTTATTCTTAATGATATTAATGGAGAATATAAATGTCGTCAATAACGATAGTCTAGTCAGAAATAGCGACGTTTAAGGAGCGACTGTTACGTTGTGACTTCTTGCAGTAAACCTCTAGAGCGATGTCCATGAAAGGTTTTAGTTCAAATGATGACCTTCAGCACAGTGAGAGGTACTACGGAATGATTTAATATATCTCTAAAAAAATCATACATAATAGTATATCATTTTAAATACAGCACATACCACTTACAGCAACTACATACATGTTCGAACCTCAGGCTTTTATAAATTATCTGTCACAAACCCACACCTAAGTAGAAAATCTATCACAACTTACCTAAAGCCATGCTACAGATAACCATCATAAGAATTAAGATGTAGCCCACACACCTTCCGCCGAAATACATGGTCAAGTGGTGAACAAGTCAAATCGCACAATTTAACGTAGAGTAACTACTGACACAACTTCCTGAGGAGAGAAGGGGTGCAATAATGGTCGGAACAACATGAGACAATCATTATGTTACGTCTCTGTTAATAATTTTAAATCAATCCTTTGTCTTCTTAATTGGAATATTTATTAAAATGTGTAAATAACATCTACACCCGCATATTACAAAGAACGTTATTTGAGAATGTATAAATAATGCTAAATTAGTAAATAATGTTAATTTAAAACTGAAAAGTTTTGTTGGTAGGTAAACGAGAACCATTTTGTATTAAAATGTTCACTTCGATCAATCACATCAATTGAGACGCAGGTCAAGATTTCAAGATAAATAAATTCAATCATAGTCGAAGATTCCTTTAAAAATAATTTGCTCTGTATGTACGTTCGTTCGTTCGCTATGTAATCATACACTAAAAGATTTTAGGAAGCGCATCGCTAAAAAAAACTACAAGATATATAATAATTAACAAAAACATGCATCAAACGATATAGTAAGTAATTGAAAGGAAAAAATTAATGTAAAAAAGTGACGAAAGAATGTATTGATATTTGTATTGAGGAGTTGGACTGTGACAAGAAGCTGGATGGACTGTGACAAGAAGCTGGAGTGACTGTGACAAGAAGCTGGATGTACTGTGACAAGAAGCTGGATGGACTGTGACAATAAGCTGGATGGACTGTGACAATAAGCTGGATGGACTGTGACAAGGAGCTGGATGGACTGTGACAAGAAGCTGGATAGATTGTGACAAGAAGCTGGATGGACTGTGACAAGAAACTGGATGGACTGTGACAATAATATGGGTGGACTGTGACAAGAAGCTGGATAGACTGTGATAAGAAGCTAGATGGACTGTGACAAGCAGCTGGATAGACTGTGACAAGAAACTGGATGAACTGTGACAAGAACCTGGATGAACTGTGACAAGAACCTGGATGAACTGTGACAAGAAGCTTGATAAACTGTGAAACGAAGCTGGATAGACTGTGATAAGAAGCTAGATGGACTGTGACAAGCAGCTGGATAGATAGACAACAAGCTGGATAGATTGTGACAAGAAGCTGGATAGATTGTGACAAGAAGCTGGATTGACTGTGACAAGAAGCTGGAGGGATTGAGACAAGAAGCTGGATGGACTGTGACAAGAAGCTGGATGGACTGTGACAAGGAACTGGATGGACTGTGACAAGTGAAAAGAAACAAGATAAAATCGTATGAGCAACTGTATGAATTGTGAAAAGAAACTTCATAGGTTGTGACCAAAAAAATTTTTTTGCTTGTCAAAATCTGACTAACTAATGAATAAATGCTATTTGTATTGATCTGTCGAGAAGATGTGGCCTCTACGCGGCTCCACAGACGAGAAAGGTCGTGGAACAGATTACATTCGCTATACTGATCTTAGGCAAAGCATTTAGATGAAATGCTGATGATGAAAACCAAAGTACCCTTTGAGGGTCGGGTTATTCCGAAGCGACCGTTTCGCCCCCTCAATTAATAAGCAACGCCACTGAGCGGTGCTGGTTTAGGGCCAGGAGCGCCAGTATGGATTAACAAAAAGTACCGCTAGGAACGCATTGGACGCGAGCTCTGAAGAAACCTTCCAGTGGGGGTTAAACCTTAGGTAGGGCAGTGATGATCCCCCCCCCCCGCTTTGCGGCGATCTAACCTTTGAGACTCGTAAGCTCTGCCGTGGTGGCGCCAGAGTGATACTATGTTGATAGCGAGTCACATTAGGAAATTCCACACCTCACTCGAGAGGCACACTTTAGTGGGAGGCGTTTTCGACCTAGTGTCCTGGACGCCCAGGTGGCCGCTTGTAGCAGTGACCGTTCGGGGGGGGGGGGGCTTCTCAGTCTTTACGTCCCTTAGAGAGCCAGAGGGCTGAAGGGGTTTTCCGGGAAGCCTCGTGAAGAGTGCAGGCTCGGCACTGCTGATTTTCTTCCACATGTAGGATTAAATACTTGTTTGATACAATGTTACTTTTTAAAATTAATAATGCAAGACCACAATGATTTCATGAACACTGAGGCAGAATATAGATCTAACTTAATAGATTTTTTTTAAAATTTTGTCTGTGTAGTTTAGAGCGCCTTGAAGTATTTAAAAATAAATTTTCGAGCTGTAAATTATAAATTATTTACTTTAAAAATGCTGTCCTGAATTATAAATTATTTACTTTTAAAAGTAATTTTTCAAACAATTAATTATAAAAACTCTAATTTAAAAATGCTTTCCCGAACTATGAATTACAAAATGTATAGTTTAAAAAATTATATATGATTTAGAAAAGTAAAAATCTGAATGTTAACAAAATCACGGTAAAAGTTATTGACTCCTCTAGATGGAACTGTTCAAAGCAGAACTGACCTCTCTACTTACCAGCTGACTAAATTGAGCAATCTCGGCCAAACTCAGTCAATTTATACTAACAAGAATCTATAACCACCCGCACAAATCACCCACAATAAATTTACACGCGTCAACAAGAAATAAGAACAAACAACCCAACAAAAGGTATAACACACTGACGGTGGTCGGACACTTCGACCAGTGGCGTAGCGAAGGGGAGCAAGGGGGGCAAATGCCCCGGGTGGCATTTTGCTAGAGGCGGCAAATTTCTGGTCATTAATTAGTGTCTAAGAAAAACTTATAAGAAAGTCGAACTAGTTATCGAAATAAAAGAAATTAAGAACTGAAATAAAAGAACTAGTAATGCTACTGTCCTTAAAAGTAATTAAGAAGTATGATAATGTAACACTAAACTAGTGGTAGCTTAATGATTCTTAGCATTTGACAGTCGCTCCCTTTGGAAAATCAAATATTATGTTACGTGGAACATGATCCAAGCTCGGAGCGGCACATTGTGTATAAAGGGGGGTGGCGGCTAATTCCTCGTTAATTAGCTTCAAAAATGAAAAGCTTTAAAAAGTTTTTTTAATAAAATAAAAGCAAAGATAAAAAAATTCATAGAAATATACAGTGGCGTAGCTAGAGCTTTTGCCGCCCGGGGCGGTCTCAAATTTGTCGCCCTTTTAGGAGACGTCCATAAATGATGTCACGCAAGGGGGGAGATCTGTCACACATTTGAAGTCACATTAAAACGCGCAACTTTAAATAAAATTTCCACTTTTATATATGATCACCGACACTTTATTTAATAAATATTTACATGGCTTCACTGGTGTTACGGGTACTAAAGTGCAGCATTACACTAAAAATATTTAAATGACAAAAAAATTGAGTGTAAGCCTGCTCATTTTCAAATAGAAAATGCGGCTTTTATTGAAGAAGGGGTCTCAGTTTTTGTGACCACGTGCGACTAGGGTGCAGGGGGTGAAAAATCAGCCAAAATTGCGTGAATTCATTAAAGGACGGCCACTTAAATCAATCATATGATGGTTTTTATAAATAAATAAAAATTAATAAATAATTTTAATTGAAACAATTACATTTAAAAGTAAAAATTGGGAAACATGTTAACCATTCCATGCCATATTTATGTAAGCATTATTAAAAGAAGCCGCATAAGATGATATAATATTTGTACACATTTTTAAAAATACCAAATTCTATTTTTAAGGCCACAAGAAAGTATTTGAGTTTGCAGGTCACTCACCCCCCAAATGATACAATAATAATAATAATAATAATAAAATGATAACTTATATAGCGCTGTATCCCAGCAAGGAGCAAGGCTCACAGCGCTTTACAAGGAAATAACAATACATATATTAATAAAAAGAAACATTCATAGCATATTAACTACATAAATGACAATACGCTATACTCAATACATCAGCTACGTTAATCATTTAAAGAAATGTTGTTTTATTAATTTTGAAAATAAATTTTAAAAAGATGTGTCTTAGGTGCAGTCTTGAATGACTTAGCCGTTGAAATGCTACAAAACACAATCCAAATCTGCAGCAAAAAAAACCCAAAAACATTACAAATTAATAGGCTCTTATTTTTAAATCTCTTATTTTAACGTGTGGTGTCTGAGCCCCTGCGACTGACCGTGCGTGCGTGCTTGCTTGCCGAAAAAACTTTGAATTGATTTTAACTCACTTTCTCGTAAGTTAGCGAGCTGAAATTTTGCATGCAGACTCATGCCGATGATAAAAATGATGTATCGAAATTTCAGATCGATCGATAGGACAGAAATTGAATTATTGAATTTTAAAATTATTTTTTATCTCTTTATATCATGTTAATTTTTGAGATAGAGTGTCGTGGTGCTTATTATGTTCAACAACCTTTTATTGTCGCGCAATGAGGTGCGCATTATATTGTCAATACATTTTTAAAATATATGTCCGATCTTTGCGCATTATATTAAAATGTTTTACGAGACAAAACTAGGATTTCGTATTTTCGGATTGTTTTGCCCGGCGTATTATAATGAACATCATCATAGCTATGTATCGTATTTAAAGGATTAAGAATTTTAAAAAAAGATTTTTTACGGATTTAAATATTTTTTTAAAATAAATAAATGATTTTTTTTATAAACCAAGATATTTACACATTAGTATGTAAACATATTTATAAATTACTTACCAAACATTCATAGTAGAGAAATCGTGTATTATGTTATCAACATTTAAATTATTTGTAATATATTGTACTATAGACACCATTGCAAGATTTTGTAGATATGTAGTCTTAAATCACTCATTGTAGAACGAAGATATATATAGGGTCTAATTTTTTTATTATCTTCAGTTTGGAGAAACTCCTTTCACAGCTAGATACACTTATAGCAATTGTTGAAAATATTCTTAGCAAAAGTATAATGTTGGGTACATAATTTTCCAATCTATACTGTTGAATATATTTTAATAGATTAAGGGGGCATTCCCTCCCCCTCCCTTTTTTTTCTAACTTAATGCCTCTTCTTGTAGTGTAGGTAAAGCCAGGGCTGGTCTTAAGCCAATGCCACCTATTCGGACGCAGTGGGTTCACGCTTTCATTTTCCCCATACCTATTTTAATTTTGACTTAGTATCCTTGTTACTACCTTATCCTGACCCAAATTTGGCCCAACGAATTCCTTTTCGCATAATAATCTGCAGAAGACCCCGCAAATGCTAAGCCAGGCATATTGTACAGCCATAAAAACTGGAACCTTTTAGTTCAATATTTAATTATTAATTATCAATTAATTTGATAACATTTTTCAATCAGTAGGTTACATGGTGTATATATACGAATATTTTCTTGCAATGACATGCAACTGATCAGCAGGTTCTATTATTTTCTTTTATAATTATATCTTTGGTGAAAACCATTTCTTGTTGTACGACTTGCTCTAAAGATAGAACCCCGTCTCCTGAATTTTCTCCACTCATACTTTTTATCCTTCTAACTCGATGTCAGTTGATATCGCCAACTCTCTATAATCTATAACAGCGTTCTGTATTAGCGCATAAGGGGCCCTAAATAAAGTACGTCACGCTCCAGAGGGGGGTGTATGAAAGTGTGACAGTTTGTGAGAGGGGGAGGGGGTGTCCGGCCATGTGTGACGTTAATGTGTTTATGTTAAATTTTAATTATTTTGATAATAAAAAATATATTTTTGTACGAAAATGTGATGTACTTTAGGGGTGGGGGGGTGTCCGAGATTTGTAACAGTTTGTGACGGGGGGAGAAGGGAGTTAAAAATGGTCATAAATATTGTGGCACGCTTTATGGACGGCCCCTAACTTTGTTCAATGAAATGGGTTTGAATTATTATTATTTTTAAACGTTTTTCCATAAATTGAGATTCTATAGAAAAGAAAAATATTGCATAAAAACTGTCGTTGCGATATTAATAGTACACATTATTCGGCCCAGTGGTGATGTGTTGTTTATTTGTGTACAGTTTTCTTATAAAAGCGCCATTTGTGACGGATACCCGCCTAAAATTTTCAAACAAATCGATACCCTTTTTTAAGCGACTTTTAATTTTTGAATTGGTTTGTGTAAGTTATAACAACCACTATGTAATCAAACAAATGTTGCGTGAATCCGATAATTAAGACTCAAAATTTAGAATATTTTTGTTTCACCTTGGTTTTCCCCTGTCGAAAAGGGCTTTATTTTTTAAATGCCCAAAAATGCCACCCTTTAGATGAGTGCCGCCCGGGGTGGACCGCCCCCACCGCCCCCCCCCTAGCTACGCCACTGGAAATATAGGAACTTTATTATTTACGTGAACATTTCAAATGCCAGAACTTCAAACTCCCTTACGAATCTGAAGTCTTCTGATACTAATGCTATTGAAGTAGAAAACAAAGGGGTTGATTCAGTGTACGAATTTGGTATTATGGTTCTGATATATATAATTGATTTAAGTTTGATTTGATTTTAAATAATTTACTGGAAAAATTTGTTACAGTACTTACATGATATATTCTGCCAAAACATTATTTTTATTTTCATTTTAATGTCTTTCGATTTCAAGCAACAACAAAAATAGTGAACACAGTGGCGTAGCGTGGGTATGTGCCACCCAGGGCAGAACCAAAATTTGCCCCCTCCCCCGACGAAAAATTTGTTAATGCTGTAGAGTAAAGATAGTTTTTATTAGAAAGTAATAATGACACTGTAATAGAAAAGCTTTATTTCTTTAATTTCTTCACTAAATTTTAAAAGTTTATAATTTTCCTGATTGCATCTTCTTTCGTGTATCAGTATGTTCAGCCTTGCCATCCCCGATAGCCAAAAATTGAAATAGCAATAGATTAGAAAAATTTGGCATACTCGGTAGTGCTTGTAATTCATTTTTCCAGTGGCGTAGCTAGGGGGGGGGCGGTGGGGGCGGTCCGCCCCGGGCGGCACTCATCTAAAGGGCGGCACTGGTGGGCATTTGAAAAATAAAGCCGTTTCCGACAGCCGCCAATTTTCTTTTGAAGGGGGAACATCAAAATGAAACAAAAATATTATTAATTTCGAGTCTTAATTAACGAACTCACGCAACATTCACAAATTAAAAGTGGCTAAAAAAAGTATCGATTCGTTTGGAAAATTAAGCGGTATGTGTCACAAATGGCGCTTTTATGAGAAAACTGCAACAAAAAAAACCAAAAAAACAACAACAACACATTACCGCTGGGTCGAATAATATGTACTATTTCTATCGCCACGACAATTTTGGCGTGAAATTTCGACAAGCGCAGAATGGTGCGCTAACAAATACCTACGTGATATGGTTGTTCAAATATTGTGTAATTTATATAACTGTTTCAGTTTTAGAAAATTATTTTAAGGTAACTTACTAAAAATTAAATGTATTTTTTATTGCATTCAAGTAGCATAGGCTACATAATATGTGTTTTTCATTAAAATTCGGTTATTCTTTAAAAATGCTACGCCTATCAAATTAAAGTAATGTGTAAATAATTTGAATTCGTCTATTTTATGGAAGATTTTTAAGATTTAGCTTAAGAGCATGAAAATATTCAAATTTCTCCGTTAAAAAACATCGCAATAACATAAATAATTTCGAAAAAGACATATTTGAAAATTTCAAGCGTCTTGGAAAATTTATATCTGAAGAAATAACTAGTAAAACG
>MUZC01001568.1:42822-64736 GCA_002072015.1 Radix auricularia
CCCCCCCCCCCCCCCCGAAACTGCAACTGTTGAGTTTTACAAACAGGACAAGTGTCTAAAAAATCTGAATAGGATTATATGTAGACATTTTAAGCCAAAACGACACCAAATATCCATTTGGGGGTGGGTGGGGGTGAGGGGAATCTATTCGATACAATTATAAACGTTTTAAGTTTGCTATAGTATAGTTTTTCGATTGGTTTTTGGTCAAACGCCTCTGGCCATTCTAAATATAATGATAAATGTGTCCATTTAAAATTAGTCAAAAGTATTCATTAACTTTTTTAAATGCATCAAATTCTCGACATCGCAATTCAAGAGGAGCACAAAATAACTTTCTTCTGAACTCAGTTTTTAAGGCATTAATTTTAAATATGACAGAAAGGATACTTGATACAGTCAAGTCATGTTGATTAAGATTATTGTCCCTTGTGTCAATATAAATGAAAGTAGGTTGGATTTAGGTGTCTTCGTATAGTACGCAAATAAGAAATCTACATAGATGACAAATTTAACAAATGCATTTTCTGGAAGGAACCGGTTCAATAGTGGGCATATGTTCCAAGCGTAGTCGTACACATGACGTATTTGAACATATCTAGTGGAGTGGAGTGGATATTATATGTCCCAAATGAGTCTGCATTACCCCCAAAGATTCCCTTTTGACCCCAGATGAGGTAATTTACCCCTGTTCGCCGACTTCTTTCTTACGAGATGCTCTCTCAGTCAATTAAATTGATTTTTTTAAAAACATTTTAAAATATTATTTTTAAATAACTTTTTTTTATAAACAAAGAAGTTAACAGTAATGACTTATAGTCAATGTTTAATTTGTATGCATTAAAATAACATATAATCTAAGGATGTTAAAACATTTCGTTTTTTGAAGGCCACGTAAACGGTTTTTTAAAAAACGGACTTGTTCAATAGGATACCTCAATATTAAAATTATAAAAGTTTATGTTAACATTACTGTTAACCCAAAAGTAGCGGATTCTAGCAAATTTTCTATGCCTACAATGATTCTGCATTACCTCCAATAGTTCCCTTTTTACCCCAAATGAGATAATTTATCGCTGTTTACCGACCACTTCGTTAAACAGACCGATAGCGGTAGGCATGTATTTTTCAATAGTTTATAAATTCCACAAGAGAATGCAACAATTTAAAAACGCCTCGTCCATTGGTGACATTATATTTACGTGTGACGTACGTGAAATCCTGAAGAAAAAAGAATTGAAAAAAACAAAACAAAAAACAAACAAACTTGTGAGCTTCGGAGTAAAACATTATGATAATATTGTATATTTTATTAATGTCATAGTATTTTTCAGTCCTCATCTTGGAGGAATTACTGTATTTTGCGACGCACAAAATGACACCCTACTTTACTGCAAAAATGGAGT
The DNA here is from genome assembly GCA_002072015.1 of Radix auricularia. Taxonomy (NCBI): domain Eukaryota; kingdom Metazoa; phylum Mollusca; class Gastropoda; family Lymnaeidae; genus Radix; species Radix auricularia. The sequence goes on from MUZC01001568.1 coordinate 44,229, forward strand.
GTTTGTACAGTTTTGGCCATTTTCCTCTTCAAGCGCATACCTAATAATTTTTAGAAAACATGAGATGTGATATCAATGTAATAATTTTAGATCAAATGCCTTTGATTTGCATATACTGCCATTATAAGATCGAAATCAATTTGAAGAATTGATTGTATCTATACATTCTAGGTCTATCAACAATGCAATTATCCTTGTAATATCAATAGTTACATTCGCGAGCTTAATCGCGAAATTTATCACATCAAATGGTTCTTGACATTATCGCTGCATTGTTAATCAGCTGTCTTGCTATGCTTTGGGAACTAAACATTTTTTTAATGTAATATATAAAACAAGCCGAATTAATACGTGATCTTATAGGGCTTTAAGCTGTGTAGGGGCTCATTTTGCTATCAAATCAGTACAAAGAAAATCATGTCAAAACGCGAAAAGAATGCAATGGTACATTGTGAAATGGAAAAACTATTGCCGGTCGTCTGATACGAAAAAGTTTGAGAATCACTAGCTTAAAATTCATTTAATGTCTTTTGCATAGCTTCACGCATGTTATAATATAGCAATGTAGACCTACACAAAATAAATGATTAAAAGACAAAAAAAATGATTAGAAACTTACTTAGATCTATTTTCAAATAGAAAAAAGTGTGTGTGTTTTTTGTTTTTTTTAGGGGGGGGGGGTTAAAATTTTGTGACGTACTCTTGGAGGGGGGTCTACAGTGGCGTAGCTAGAGCTTTTGCCACCCGGGGCGGACTCCAATATGCCGCCCTTTTAGGAGACACCCTTAAATGACGTCACGCACCGGGGGGGGAGAGGAGAGTCACACATGTGACGTCATTGAAAACGCGCAACTTTAAATAAAATTTCAAATTTAATATATAATTACCAACACTTTAATGATGTTTTACGTGGTTTCACGCGTATTACGATATTAGAGTGAGTGCAGCATTACACTAAAAAACATTTAAATGACCACCAAAAAAATGATTTAAAACATGCACATTTCAAAAAGAAAATACGGCTTTTATGCAGGGAGGGGGGGNGGGGGGTCTTTGTGACGTCACATTGAGGAAGGGGTCTAAGTTTTCGTTTCTTAACTCCGTGTGACGAGGGGGCTGGGGGTAAAAAAATCAGCCAAAATCACATGACGTCATTTATGGACAATCATATGATGGTTTTTATAAATTAATAAACATGAATAAATAATTGTAATTGAAACGATGCACATTGTATGAGGTGGGGGAGAATTTCACCACAGCATGCCCTATTTATGTAAGTATTAGATAAAATAGATCTCTCATGAGATGATTCACCTATAAAAACACATTTATAAAAATACAAGATAATTGTTTAGAAGGCCACAAGAAAGTTATTGTGGTCGTAGGTCCCCCCACCCCTCAAATGAGACAAAACATATTCCAAATGCATGCCCCAAAACATTTACAATTAATATGCTTTTATTTTGAAATAGATGTCTTTGTTTGTTTTTTTAATAAACAAAGACATTGTATACATCAGTGAGTAAACACATTTCTTATTATTTATACATTTACTTACTTACCTAGCTTCCATAGTAGAAAAATCGTGTATTATGTTATCACATTTAAATTATTTGTAATATCTTATTCTATGCAAAATATTGCAAGATTTTGTAGTCTTAAATAACTTATTGTGGAGCGAATATAATTTCTTCTTCAACTAGATACATTGAAAGCAATTGTTGAAAAAACTCTTAGCCAAATATTAATTTTGGGTAAAGAATTTTCCAATCTATACTGTTGAATATATTTTATTTAATAGATCACAGGGGATTTTCCCCCGTTTTTTAACATAATGCCTCTTTTTGTAGTGTGGGTACAGCTGGGGCTGGTTTTGGCTACTGCAGTCGGAGTGGGCCCCGCGCTTTCATAGGTCCCACCTATCTTAATTTTCACTAATAATCCTCATTAATACATTATCCCTACCCGAACTGGGCCCCGCTCAATCCTTTTCGCATACTAAGCTACATAGCGCCCCGCAAATGCTAAGACCGCCCTGTGGAACGCCATGAAAACCTGGATCCTTTCTCTTTCAATATCGAAAAATTCTTTATCATTGTAAATAAAAAAATTGTTTTTATTCAAATTCTATATTTAGGAGGTTAAATGGTTCTTTGCAAGGACACGTAACTCATCAGCGCGTTCTTTTATTTTCTTTTATAATTACATCTATGGATAAAATTTTCCCCACTCATATTTTTCTCCTTAAAACCTGTTGCTCAATTGATATCTCCAACTCTCTGTAACAGCGTTCTGTATTAGAACAATGAAAATATATTTGTTCCATGAAATATGTTTGCATTAATTTAAAACAGATACGAGTTCACATAAATTGAGATTAACACAGAAAAGAAAAAGATTGCATTGAACTGAGCAAAATTCCAGCATCTGATCTCGTTTTACTAGTTACTGCAGATGTCAATTTTTCATAAGTAAATAAGTTACCTTACAATAACTTTATGAAACCTGAAAAGTAATATAAGTTACGCAAAAAATTGTCATCGCGAGATTCTTCTTCTTCGTTCTCAATATTGAATATTGAGTTTTGCGTGCCACGAGTTTTGCGCCAATTCGCCCGTGGTCTCCGAATTCAGCCTGCTGTATTTTCTGGGTTTGCTTCCATAGCCTTTGGTCAGCCAGGACCTTCTGCAAGGCAGCAGTTGTTTTATTATTTTATTTTTTTTTGGCAAGTCATGCGTTCGCATGCCACGGCTAATGGGTTCCACGCATTGCCCCGCCGCTTTTCGCCCATTTGGAGCTGGGTGGAACTCGAGGACGCCCTATGCGCGCTTGCCACTCGACCACCGCGGCCCCCAAATGGCGATATTAATGTTACATTTTTTTTTTCAGTTAACTTTTAAAAGCGCCATCGGTGACGTATACCACTTGATTTTTCACCTTACCTTTTTGAGCAATTTTAAATTTTTAAACGTTTTGCGTTGGTTATGACAACCACTGTGTACTAAAAACAAATGTTGCTCGAATCCGTTAATTTAGACTCAAAATTAAGAATATTTTTGTTTCATCTTGGTTTCCCCCCTTCAAAAGAGAAAATTTTTGGGGGGGAAATGGCTTTGATTTTCAAATGCCCACACAAGCCGCCCTCTGAATGAGTGGCGCCCGGGGCGGACCGCCCCATCCGCCCCCCCCCCAGCTATGCCACTGGGGGTCTACGATTTTGTGACGACGCGTGTCGTAGGGGGGGGGTAAAAAATCAGCCAAAATCGCGTGACGTCATTTATGGGCGGCCCCATATTTCAAGTCTAATGCTTCAAAGTTACGTCATTTAACTACTAGAGTTACTCTTGAAAGTTTTGAATATTCTCCGGAAATGAATCTGGCAGTTTTTTTTCCAATGTTTTCTTTTTGTGGATGGGTCACATACGGAAGATGCATTGTCTCACCAAAGTGAGACAGCCTTTTAGTTTTATATCTTTATTATATCTGAAAAAGTTAGCTCTTATAAAGCCGGAAGTTGTCTATGATTATTTAGAGAACTGAATCGATTACCTGAATTGAGTTTCTCATATTTTATCATCTTTAGTCAAGTGTGCAACAAATGCTATGCTAATGAATCGAATTTTCATCAAAAGATTTAAAATCGAAAAAAGGAACAGTTAATTTAAACATTTTCTAATCTAACTCAGCCTTTGCATCAGACAAGAGAATCCGAACAATTCATTGAAATTTTCTCCCATTTATATAGGGAGTGAGGTCAAGTGGCATGCCCCTTAGATAAGGAAAACACAATTCTAATCTCACAAATACCACTGTTAGTCACTTTAAGACATTGATATAACTTTGTTCTTATAAAGCCGAACGTTGTTTATGATTATTTAGATAACTGAATTGATTACCTAAATGTTCCTTTTTTTTTAATCATCCTTAGTCAAGTGTGCAACAAATGCTATGTTAATGAAACGAATTTTGCTGTATTACAAGTTTTTAATTTTCATGAAAAACATTTAAAATCGAAAAAAATAATATTAACAGTTTATGTAAGCTTTTTCTAATCAAATCTAATCAATCTCAGCCGTTACATAATACATCAGAGAAGGGAATGCAAACAATCATTGAAATTTTCTCCCATTTAAATAGGGAGCGAAGTCAAGTGGCATGCCACTTACGTAAAGAAGAAAACATATAACCATCTGCTTCTAGTGGACTACACTAACACATCGATATACTTTTTAACTTTTATATTAATTTCATAGTTTCCATAGATTTCAAATAAATTCATTTTAAAATGTTTTTTACCTTAGCATTAAAAATTTTATAATAAAAATTTAGACTTTAAAAACTAAAATATTTATTAAATACAACCCCTTAATACTATATCAAGTACGTTATAGCACGGTCATGTCACAATTGCCACCTATAGTGATGCGTGAAACTTAATTAATTTTGACGCCTAAGCCTTATTACGCACAACGTAATATAAAATGGATCAGTACCAATGCTTTTTGGTGCGGCGCAGACAGGAAATACAATCGTTATGCATGGGGAAAAAAAAACTTCGTTCAATATAAATATATAGTCTACATCTAACCCTGTTCTAGATTAGAATTTTAAAAATCCGTACTAGTATTTATACTTCCATATAGTTAGGTTAATAATTTATTTCTATTTTATATTTATAAAAAAATCCGTGTTAGTAAATCCATATAATTGATAGTATTGCGGATGTATAGATTGTGTCTCTCAGATGCGTCCATTTGGAGTCAATGGTGGCGCATGGGGACATCTTTGAGAGACTTTCCTTCACCTTGTCTTTGAACAGCTGCGTTATCGCGGGGTATTTTATGCAGGAGGTATTGATGCGTGGACTTCCCTTTTTCTTTGTGTGGTACGAGTTTTTCCTCATTATTCGTACTTTGCTGGCGACAAGGGAGTGATCCGTGTCACAGTCGGCACCGTGATAGCTGCGAGTGAGTAGGACGCTAGCTAGTTGTGCACGCCTGGTGATAATGAGGTCCAGCTGGTGCCATTGGTGGGATCGAGTGTGTCTCCAAGATACTTGATGTATATCCTTGCACTTGAAGAAAGTGTTGGTCACACACAAGCCTCGTGAGCAGCACAATTCCAGAAGCCTTTGTCCATTTTCATTTAACTTTCCTCTTCCAAAGAGTCCAAGGCAGGTGGGCCAGGCTTCGTGGTCGCTCCCCACTCTAGCATTAAAATCTCCTAGGAGATAGATTGCCTCCAATACACTGTCCATTGAAGAAGAAATAAACAGCAGAATTGGCAAGGCAGCTGCAACAATGGCTAAACTAAATAAGATGGTCTTGCAATACACCAAGCTAACGGAGAAAACCAAACTGTGCGTCTATCGAGCCTGTGTCATGAATACACTACTATATGGGAGCGAGACATGGACCATTTATACATCACAAGAGCGCAAGCTTAACAGCTTCCATTAGAGATGCCTGCGACACATCCTTGGTATGAAATTGCAAGACAAAGTGCCTAATAGTGAGGTCCTAACGCGTGCCAATACCCAAAGCATGTTCTCAATTCTTAGTGAAAGACGCCTGAGGTGGCTAGGACATGTCAAAAGAATGAGCCCCGGCCGCATCCCGAAGGACCTCCTATATGGTGAACTTGTTTCGGGAAAGAGGAAAACAGGTCGCCCACGCTTGCGATTTAAAGATGTCTTTCAAAGGGACAAGAAAGCAGCCAAAATACATACAAGTGACTGGGAGTGTAAGGCAAAAGACCGATCTACGTGGCGCGCAGTTGTCAAAGAGGGCGTCATAGTAGCCGAGGAGCGAAGAATGGAGGAGGCTGCAGACAAAAGAGCTAGGAGAAAGGCCAAAACATTTGGAAGCACAGAACTCGTGTGTAAAAACTGTGGCAAAGACTGTCACTCAAGGATAGGACTGCACAGCCACTCGAGAAAATGCAGCCCAACCCAAAGGTGATTGTCAGGGGTATGAGAATCACTGCGTTTTTTAGTTGTATTCTGCCTGGTCACCAGCGCAGGTTGTTGATGTTGTGAACGAGAATCATGTGGGGGGGGGGAGTGAATGAACCCATGCAAGGTCAGTTCAGGCCACGGGTATATAGTTCGGGTGTGTCTCGGGGTAGGGGGTCAGTCACCGAGAAAATAGAGAAACCAACAACTAAAAAACAGGTGAGAAGTTTAGTGGGTCTCATGTCTTATTACAATAAATTCATACCTAACTTTTCAACACTATCGGCACCCTTAACTGACCTTACAAAAAAAAGGTCAACCAAATAATATTCGTTGGACAAGTGAATGCCAACAAACACTGGATGTAATCCAAAAATACCTGAGTAGTGAACCTATCTTAATTTTACCCGACAATAAATCAACATTTATAATAAGAGCAGACGCGTCCACGAAAGGCATAGGGGCATGCTTATTGCAAACTAGGAACAACACTTTACACCCAGTCAAATTCATAAGTAGAAAATTGATGGATAGGGAAACAAGGTATTCGACTATTGAGAGAGAATGTTTAGCGATAATATGGGCTGTTCAAAAACTTGCATACTATTTATTGGGGTCACGATTTGTTTTACAATGTGACCACCAAACACTAAAATATTGAAATACAACAACATTCACAAACTCAAGAATAACAAGGTGGTCACTAATCCTCCAGGAATTTAATTTTGATGTTTAATACATTAAAGGCGAACAAAACGTGATAGCGGATTGTTTATCTCGACTTGGAGGGTGGGAATAGAGAAGATACAGGAGTTGAGAAAGTACTCCATATATATAAACAAGGAAAATTGGAGGAACGCCGCTGGGTTGGTTGGTGTGTTTGACCCACAAACAGAAACTACCGGGTAGTAGAGAAAAGTAACAGCGACATGTAAACTGAATGACCAGACCAATCACAGGACAGGGCGACACGTGGAAATCAATAGCGACTCGGGTGGGTGAGGACGGTGAAATTAAGGAATATGCCGATACACAACACTGAGCTTGCTAGGTCAAGGTGATATTGACAAAAAGGGCTCGGGAAGGCAATCCCCAAGAGCTAAAACCGCCTATGACGGCTATAACAGTCTTCATAGACATAGATGTACATATGTAATTATTTGTTCTTGTGTATATAAATTGTATATAAATTATATATAAATATGCTAGGATTTCCTAATGTATACATGTTTGTAAATAAATATGATGAATAGTAAGATATTAATTTAGGATAGATTTCAGCCCCACCGGTCTCATGCAATGCTATGTTGTTCACTTGAACTTTTATATATATGCTTATTGATCATGTTATTTATGATTATAAGGAAATATGGATTGATGAGATTTATGTTTACGATTACACGGGTTGATTTTGTCACTATTTGTTATAAAGATGTCTTAGAATTTGATTACTATGATATTTTCATATGAGCAAGAAGTGCTCATTAAAGGGTCATATGATGGGGACAGAACTAGTAAAGTTATGTTATTGTTGGTGGTGTAAAATGTAGCAATAAATGTCATTTTTGTGAATTTTTGGGGCAGGGTGTACAGACAAGACATCCAGGTAGCCAACCTTACAGATGTACAGACATGAGTTTTATCTTTTAAATTTGTTAGTTTTGTATGGTTGTGAACGACAGTGATTCCATACCCTGACTTTTCTTCTTGTTGTTGATATGAATAATGTAATAATAGATTCTACACGGTAGTAGAATCTAAGGGAAGAGGGGGGACATGTCAGGGGTATGAGAATCACTGCGTTTTTGAGTTGTATTCTGCCTGATCACCAGCGCAGGTTGTTGATGTTGTGAACGAGAATCATGTGGGGAGGGGGGGGAGTGAATGAACCCATGCAAGGTCATTTCAGGCCACGGGTATATAGCTCGGGTGTGTCTCGGGGTAGGGGTCAGTCACCGAGAGGCAGTCACCGAGAGGCAGTCACCGAGAGGCAGTCGCCGAGAGGCAAGAGAACTGGAGATACCCGAGCTATAGCGTTACCGTGTTGGTCGGCTGGACGGTACGGGAGATATATGTAATAGCTGAGCTACAAGGAGTTGCAGTGCTTGAAGAATTTGAACATATGTGACAAGTGGAGACTTATGTTAATAAAGATCGCTGCAGAAAATAGACTTGTGTTATTTTGTGGTACGCAAGTTGGTGTGAACCTGAGAACCTTGAACCCTAGACAACGATACCTACCAGTGATGCACCATCGTCTCGCGAGACGGAAGGATGCCGATAATAATTATTGATAGTTTATTTGTATTGTATATTTTAAACATGTAAGCCCTGGGAGGGTCCCAGCCTGCTCTACCTCATCAATCTCTCTCAGTCTTGGGCGATCAACGAGTCATCTGCCCCTAAACTTCTGCCTCTATATAACATTTGATGCTCTAAATCAGTGGCGTCGCTAGGGGGTGGGAGGTGGGCCGCCCCGGGTGACACCATTATGGGGGTGACACCAAAGCCTACAATTTTACTGTTGATTTTATGTCATAAAAAAGAAGACACATTTTCTTCATCTAGAAAGGAATACAATGAATAAAGTTGAAAGCGAAAATTTTTTTTATTTTTTTAAAAAATCAGTTAACTTGCAATAATAAAACAGTCCCAAAACACAAACTAAATAAAACAAATTATGGAGGGAAAAACAGCCGCACCAGAGAGATCTTCAAAAAACGCTAACGGTGTGTTCTGTTTTTAAAGATACCAAGCAAACTTAGCTTTTAAGTATTGACGTGGACAAATTCCACCGCTTCTTCCCTCCACCAGAGACGGGTGGGGGCGTAATACAATTTTTCTATTATCTTTTTAAAAATGGTTTTGTTGTTGTTGTTGTTGTTATTTTTAGAGGAAAGTTATGAATTTAATGTCATTGAGGGTAATATTTTTAAAATAAATATTTGGTCAAGGCGTGCAATCATAGATATTCATGTTTATATAGTCTATAGGTAGTCTGGTTCGTAGGTCCCATCCCCATCAATGTTCCTTTAAAGTTTTGAGTTAGCGCGCATGAAATTTCTAGAGGTAAAAAATTAGAATTTCTGCGCCTTTGTCATGAAAGTTAGTAGCGACTTTATTTCTTATTCTACCTGGAACTCAGTCACATCATTTGTTAAAATTCAATAAAGAAAATAAGTATGAATTCCAGAATCTATCTTCCATCTCTCACACACTGCAAACAGACTTATGCAACATCATTCAATTAATTCGTCTAACGATAATACAAGAAAAATATCAAACACTCCCTTTAAAATAATAAAAAATATTTGACATTGGTTACTAGCCTTGGAGCTGAACAAAGATTTTGTTATCACTCGCCGACAACTTACAAAAAATACTTTGATGTCACAAACAAGCCGGTGTGATATTTAAATCAAAACAACGGGAATCGTGTTGGGGGTGACAGCGTGGTGAAAGGAGTGTTTTGAAATAACAAATCAGTTTTTCCTGGACACCTAGAGCTGATTTTTATTTTAGATGACACTGAAATTCAGGTGAATTTCACGACACTTTGCTTCACAAGCATTGTAGAGCAATGAAATGCAAGCACTGACTGAATACTGTGAAGAGCAGGCACGTTTGTTTTATGACCAAGTCAATAAATATAGTTTAAAGGATCTCAGAGAATGAGACCAACATTTTTGGACTGTTCATGAAGTATTTGGATAACTTGCCAAATTAAGCAAGCTGTTACAAACGAAAAATATAATGACTAGGACGGCACACCAGTTTGTAAAAGGAATTATCAATAACATAAGAGGACATCACCTTGGAGAAAATGTGAAAATTTTCATTGGTCTGCAGAGGTTGCTAAAATGTATTCTGTCTGAAAACACAAATACAGTCCTGAATTTTTTTGAATGTCTGAGTTGGCACGTGGTTTCTTGAAAGCGACTTGATACTTAAGTGAATATTTGATTTTTAAGCTCGCATTTTAAATTTTAATTTTGAACTAACAAAATTGTGTGCCCTAGTTTATAAATACAAAGTATTCTGAAAAGCTATGAAGACAATGGAGAAATGTATGGATCAATATCGTAATTTAAGATTACTGCTCGAAGAAAGAAATAAAATGCGGGTTGATTCAGACTTTCGACGTGGTGATTCAGTTTGTCATGGCTGAAGAATATTTCAGCGACATTGCCACCCTGTTTGATATTTGTGCTGTATTTCTTGCATCCAGCGCTCATTGCGAACGAGGATTTAGCCTTATGAATTCTAGAAAAGTATAATTAAGAAATATGTTGTAAGAGTTACATTTAGAGTTGCTTATGAGGATTCAATCTTGTCAGAACGACGGACATCAAATCAACCTTCACAAAGTCTATAAAATATGGATCTTGTTGACAGACAGACACCAGTGTGCCCCCAAATAGATTAGCGGCATATGGGTATGTTGGCATTTGGTTAATTAGTAAACATATAAATGTATATTTCTGTTCAGCGGAACAGAAGTATACATTTATAATTATAGTTTATTTAATTATAATCTTATACTATATTATTTTGTTTTAAACAATTTTTTTCTCATATAAAGTATATCGATCAAATTGATGCATGAATTTTTGGGGAGATGCCAAAATGTGCACACTAAAAATGGTAAACTGTTAAACTTTGGTGATGCACACAAGTTGTTTTATTATTTAGCACAACAACCGGCAAATCTTAGAGAAAACATTGATCCCCACTGAGCTGTTTTGTGCTTACTAACGCGGGTCCATAAAGAATAATATTACACATTATTCCGTAATTTGTTTTTTTTTAAATGTTTTTTTAATAGGGTAAGGAATTGTTTTCTGTATTTGAAATACTTTGTATGCCATTAACTGCTTTTATGTTTCGGGTGCGTGTTGGAAAGAATACGCTTTGTTGTGTTGTAGGCGAGGAAGATGCTTAGGAGTTAGTCTGGATATTTACGCTATTTTGGTTATTTACACGCATCTCTCTCTCTCTCTCTCTATCTATCTATCTATCTATCTATATATCTATCTATCTATCTATCTATCTATCTATCTATCTATCTATCTATCTATCTCTCTTTCTCTCTCTAATCTTTTATCTTTTTTTTTAAACTTTCGTTTTCATAGGATAAGGAATTGTTTTCTCTTTTAAACGTAATGTAGTAATTCACTAGAGGGGAGCGAGAGGTGCTGACCTCACCAGGTGACCAAAAAAAAAAGTAAAATTATTTATATTCCCTTTATTTGGCACTGGAAGACTGGGAGGAGTTCTATGGATTAGGAGCCGGCATAAATGACGTCACGTTCCTATGGGTGCGAGGGTGTCACGGATCTATGACGATGTGTGACGAGAGGGAGGAGTGTGTTTACAAAATGTGAAATCACCTCAAAACGCGCAACTTTAAGTATAAGTTACAAATTGAATATTTAAATATTTGATTTATTTAATGACGTTTTATATCACTTCGCGCGTTTTATTTACGATATTAGAGTGTATACTTGCACTAAAACCCAATGTATTTGACAAAAATTTATTTGCCACATGATAATTTTCATTTAGAAGATACGGGTCTCAAAGCTTGGTGACGTCATGTCGGAAGAAAGGGCGGGGGTCTAAGTTTTTGTGACAAAGTATGACGCGGGGAGGGGGGTAAAATTCGGCAACGTCGCGTGACATCATTTATGGACTCCCACTTAAGTCGTAAAGGGGTGACACCATGAGTTACGGCCCCGGGTGACACCATGAGCTACGGCCCCGGGTGACACCATGAGCTACGGCCCCGGGTGACACCATGAGCTACGGCCCCGGGTGACACCATGAGCTACGGCCCCGGGTGACACCAACCCTAGCGAAGCCCCTTCTCTAAATTCCGGTATACTTTCAACATGTCCTGCCCTGCGTAGTCATTCTTTTTAAAATCCTTTATGTTAACTCGTGTAGTCTGCTTGTTAGTTTGTTTGATTGCTTGCGAAAAATCTTTGGATCGATTTTGAACCACCCACTTCTCCGTATGCTAGTGACCTGAAAATTACCAAGCAGTCTGTAGTAGTTTTTTTAAAACGAAATTTCCTAATGGGACAATTAGCGATTATTTATTTGAGAGCTCTGCCCTATCTGTTTAAGATTGCGCAAGCATCTACTCGTAAACCATTCAATTACACACAAATAAGTCACCTATGTTGTAAACATAACCACTTAAAAATAACTCACTTTCTTGATTAACATAAATACATACAAACAACGCACCTGTGCTATAAACACTATTGCACAAACGTCATCAACTCAACCAATCAGCACACAGATTGATATTCCAACATAATAATAATAATAAAATGATAATTTATATAGCGCTGTATCCCAGCAAGGAGCCGGGCTCACAGCGCTTTACATGGAAATAACAATATATATATAATACATCACATTAGGAAAATTGTTTTAATACAAAAATATTTACAGCTCCTATCGTCTTGTATTTTTATATATCATTAGCGACTTTTTTTAAAGCTACAACAGATACACATGTCTACATTTTTCAAGTCTTTTCAAGTTCTTTGCTCTTTCTTTAGTTGTTACTATTATCTAACAAAGCCCCTGGTGTAAAACAGCAACATGAATAGATATATATCTAAAAAACTAACCTGTCAAATCACTTTACTAGTATACGTTAGTGCGCAGCTCAAAATGGTGCCCCAACGACCCAGCGTTGGGTTAAGGGATAGTTCAAGTTCAAGTATGCGTAATTACATATATGAACCTAAGTTTTTCATAATATAACCATAATGAACAGAAGAACCTAACGAAAACACAACTCTAAAGAGAGAGGATTAAAGGGGAGGTAATCTGTGTGAAAGGAACTTTTTCTGAATGGAAGTAACTTCGGTGTTAGTAAAGATAAGTTATTGTGTCTTAAATTATTGCAATGCTATTATTAATACACATAAATACAATATTGAGTGTTGTAATTATATATTTGTTTTGTTGTTTCCCTTATATTCCATGCAATTTTTACAATATGTAGAATCTACATACACAGGAGCGGCGTTTGAGGGTGGCAACTGAGGTGACTGCCCCAGGCCCGGCGCTTAGGTAGGCCCAGCGTTTCGGTCCTGAACATGTCTCGTCCTGGTTAATAGCCTATACATGTAGAAAAAAGAGTGGATGGTAGAACGTATGCTGGAAACGATTGTAAAGAAACGAAAGAGGCACTCTTGTAATACTTTTTGAAGGTCAAATTCCGTAGCGTGGCTCTAGCCTTTTTTGAAAGCATTACACCGTTAGCGGAAAATATGTCAGAACCATTCAGCCAATCCCTTTATTTGTGTACACGTCATTCACAATAGATTTACTAAAATAGTTATTTTTAGAAAACTGTGTCATCGGAATGGCAGTGTCTCGGTAGTGGTGCGATCGGAAACATTAATTAGCGTCATCAAAGTGATTTCTCTGTACGATATCAACATGAGTGGAAGAGATCGCGATAGATTTCGCAAATATGACTCAGGCGCAGAAAAAGCTTTAAAAAAGAGTCATAAAACATGCATGTCTGTCAAATGTTAATTACCGCATGGCTAATAATACGTGATTCGCTATTGTTATAAGTTAGGGTCCAGGCATACCACATGTCGACATCCACAATTCACTTTAAATTAGCAAAACGCATTATTTTGCAATATGTCTGCCAATAAATTGCATTTTAAATCACGTCGTAACCGGCACGTCATTTTTCGATAAGAATAAACCGTTGTTTATAGACCAGAGAAAATAATGGACTTGTAATAATTTAATAAAAAGGAGACACGTGGTATTAAAATTACACATTAATCAAGATATTTCATATTTTTAAATACCATAGCATACTGGTGCTTAGCGATCTTCACTAGTACTCTGACCCGCGGGGTCATTGCTGGCACTAGGCCCCGCGCTTACCTAACGCCGCCACTGTACATACACATCTTGTGCTTTGAGTTTAGACACATCCTTTTAAACGTGCATTAAATACCGAAATTTTGCTTTCGTCATTGCAAGAATAGTAGATCCATATTTATTAAATCCTATATATTAATTCGTGGTGTATGCTTGAGCCCTTGGCGAAATTTCTTTGGATCGATTTTTAACCCACTTCCTCGTAAGCTATCGAGCTGTTATTTTGAAGGCAGGCTCATGCAGATGATAAAAATGCTGTTTCAAAATTTCAGATCGATCGAATTTACTGTAATTAAATTATTGAATTTTTTTATTATTTTATTCATCTCTATGTATCATGTTAATTTTTGAGATAGAGTGTCGTGGTGCGTATTATGTTCAACAACCTTTCTTGCTGCCCATTAAGGTGCGCATTATATTGACAATACTTTTTTAAAATATTAGGGCTGTTATCGATTAAATTAAATTTAATCGTTAACTTTTGAAAAATTACCGATTAATTAATCGATAATTTTGTTAAGCTAAAAATACAGATGTATGACGTCATTAAACTGAAAATTTCAAAGGAAGTAATATAAAACGGGCAATTGATATTTTCAATAACTTACTTTTAAAACAGTTAGCACTGAAAACAAGTTAAATAACGTATTAAAGTTATTAAATATAAAAGTAATACAGCTGTATAGAAATTGTTTGTTGATTAGTAAAAACATAAAGATCATATTTTTATCCCAAGTGGTTCGAAAGCTATGAATTTTTTTTTTAAGACCTCATAATCTCTTTTTTCACTTTTTCGTTTTCCTTCATATTTTGTGCCCTTTTATTGCATTTTTTAAAATGCCCATAACCTAAGTATTTAATTTAATTAAATTTAAAACACGTACTATTGTTAGGGTATATATTTAAAAATAGTTATAAGCTAGTTCAATATAATGTCAATGAATTAAAATTTTGTTATTGTTTAATCGTTAAAAACAATGTTTTTTTAAATATCATTGTACTTATAAAACAGGTTATTTTAAAGTATACCCTTCAAGTATACCCGTAACGAAGAAGTTCGTAAAAAAATAATGATAAAATAAAAACTATTATTTATTATGTATTAAAAAAAACAAGAACATTTTTCTGTTTTTAATCACTATTTTATCGATTAAAATAATTTTAATCGATAAAATAATTTACCGATTAATCGAGAAATTAATCGGTAATTTCCGCAGCCCTAAAAAATATATATTCACGATCAGTGTGATTTTTATTAAACATGTTTTAAGACACATAGACTAACTAGAATTTTGTATTTTCGGATTGTTTTGCCCTGCATATCTTAAAGAACATCCTTATACTTATTTCTCGTACATAAAGGATTTATAGTAAAAGAACTTGGTTTTTTACGGGTTTTTAAAAATTTAATCATTGTCTACCTGCATTTTTAAAAAAATCAAGGCAAAATACAGATAAAAAAGTAGTGAAAATTTTTAAAACTTTCACTATTATGTGAACGCTGCATCACTTGCCAACAGATCATCCGTCATGGTCTGTGGACGAAATTATCTTCTGCACAAGAGTAACACCATTAGTTAAATCATTAAACCTTGAAACACTAGAGGATAGAAGAACCAAGAGTAAATTAGTAATTATACATAAGGCAATTAATTCTAATTTAGAAATACAACACAAAGATAACTTGATACAACCCTCAGATAGACATAAAGATAAAAGCATATGCAAGAACAAACACATACAAGTTTTCGTTCTTTATCATCATTTAAAACTCTAGTAAGTATACAGGAATAAACACAAACCATAGAAATACGTAGGACGCAATAATCTTCTGTACAGCGTCTGTAACATCTAAGATAAGATAAGATAATATAAGATAAGGAGTGTCTGTATATATAAGATAAGATAAGGTAAGGTAAGATAAGATAATAATAATAAAAATAACCCCTTTCAGACCATGACGGCCTATGGGGCAAGTGAAGTAGCATTCATAAGTTTCATTGACCACTAACGAGCATGGGATTGTGTGGTTAGCACAATGCCCCGGGGGCCTTGCCAGATCCTCGGTTCGATCTCGCGACACGGGCTCTTGCAGCGGTTCGGTAGTCCAGCTCGCTACAACTTAGACCACCGCGCCCCTACAGATAAGATTAGAAGATAACATTACAAAGAACCGGGGCTTTCTTAGAAAAAAATTGAATATTTTGAAAATAGAGAATATTTATTTATAATAAGTACGTTGTATAGATTTAGGGTAGTTTTGGAAATTTTATTATTTTTATTAAAGGGCACAAGTGTGATCGTTTGAAGGGAACTTTTCATTTTTAGTGGCAGGCGTGACTAACATCACCTTAACGTGATTGGCACACAGCCTAGATTAGGAACTGTTAATATGATTTAAAGCATAACTTAAGCACACACAAAATTCAAAATCATAACCTAACACACAGAAACATCAAAAACAAAATAATTGAAAAAAGACACTTCATCTCAAACAATCACAAAACAATCGGATGAAACCCCCTGAAACCCCACTTAGTGACGCATCTGAAACCAACCACAGATCGATACCCCTTACATTCTATGCCTCGGTCAGAATCATTTACAATATGTACTTATACTTTACAAAAACTTTGTATCGTTGTGCAATTTATTTGTTTCAAATGAGTGTATCAGAAATGAGAAATGTTAGAACTTGTCTGTTACATGGCCACCAAAATATTTTTTTTGGTGGCAAAAGTATGGCATAACGTAACATTTAATTAACAATGAATAACGTCACTTGTAAATACCAATGAATATAGTCAGCTGTGCTTAATGTTCCATTAAACCGTTGGCCAGAATGTCACAATAGCATCGATGATGGCTTCAAAAGGATCAGCGTGTCTCATGCTCACTTGATTTCTCCACATGTACTCACACATAAATGTGTCCATCATTTGACGATGTGTTCCGTTGTCAGGCTCATTTGTTCATTTGCAGATTTCCATATAAGGGATGTTCATAGTAGGGCGGAAATCTATTAATATAAACTAGATTTTGCCGGGGCGCCGTGGCGCCTGCGGCGCCCCCCTTTTTTGGGCGCCTACGGTGCCAACCTTTTTAAAAAGACCAACTAACTTGTCCTTTTTTGATAAATACGAAATATTAAACTTTCTGAAATGTACGCAAAGTATTTAATAATAGGGGTTGTATTTTGCGCACCGATGCACATCAAACAATGACGTCATCATATTAAATATTTTTACAGCGCTAATCACCACACGATTTTTCAACTAACTGCTGTAGACTGTCGTACATCGCTCCTCAGCGTTCCAGATCCAGTGACTTGGACTATTATATTATTTATGGTAGTGAGTATCGCCTCGTCAAGACGACCCAATATGCGGCTGAATACGCGCTCGTCCACTTCCGGTTATTGTAAGAAATCATGTTTCTAAAAGGTAGTTTTGTTGTTTGTTAGTAGAAATCATGTTTCTAAAAGGTAGTTTTGTTGTTTGTTAGTANAAAAAAGTATATACACTTACAAAAAGTTGACATACATTGTGAATTCATGATTGTGATAAATGCGCCATTCCTCTCAGGTAGGTCAAGGCGTTGATGCGTGTGTATGTTTGCAATGATCGTTCGACACGTTTCTGCAGTTCACAATAACGTTTGCGCCTAGGCTGCTGTGTTCCAGTAACAGCTTGTAATAGAACTGACTTGTTCGAATTGCAGTCCTTCAAAATTCCATCCATAAACTTCCACATTGTTGGATGTTGACAGCTGAAAAGGGATTGCAAGCCATGATGCCATCCCTCACAGATGTTGTTTGTTCTAGCAAGTCCACTAGCCGCATCACTTCTTTTATTCCATGTTGGAATGCTAAACATAGATGGCCCATACTGTTCCGCCCTTCCTCGCACACGGCGTCCACGGATGTATGTGTGCTCAAAGTATGTTATTAATTCTTCCATGCGTTCGATTCGAGGCATGCCATCGACTAGCTCATCAAAGATGTCTGCAACATCTTCTTCAGGAACAAAAGCAAGAGCTGATAGGCATCTTACGAATTCACACAATGTTACATCAGTTTCATAAGCAGCTTTCATCCCCAGCTCTTGTATTTTCCTGAGAACACTTTGCGTCAGATGAAAATAGCAGCCAGTTATTCTTGCTTGAGGAAAAGCACCTCGTAGAGCATTCATTGCTGCTATTTCAAAATCTGTGAGAATGACCTCAGGTTCTGCTTGTTGCATAAAATTTCTCAAGATGGTCATCAATCTATGATAAGTTGCCTGTGTCTTAACAGGCAATAAACAGTAAAGAGCAGCTGGGTTCACGCCCTCTACAAAGACAAAGTGAAAGGTATATAGCTGATAAAATATCGTTGGCACAACTTTAAATGTGCCATCACATAGCCACAGCTTGGAGCGCATCATTGCGTCTAAAACCACACGATCACCCATAACAATAATCCTTGAATTGCATGAAACAGAACGTGAATCATAGAGAACTAAGTGACTAAACATTTCTGGTATTTCAAAGTTAGTATCACGGGGTATTGGTGGTAATATCAGACCACCATCTCTTTCACTTGAAATTTTTGTTCTGTAACGCCTAAGCGCACGATTGATTGTGTTCTTTTTCGGTAGTGCCATCATCACATGATCAGGTAAGTTGGAAATCACAACACCTTGACTGGTTGACGGTCGTGCAAGGGTTTTATTCATTAGTTCTTTCATTTCCCCTACAGCTTTACGAGCCATTGACGTAGACAGATTTCCTTCATGAGTATGATCGTCAAATGTGTGTAAAACCCTGTCATTCAGCGTCTTTACTCTGGCTCGACACTTCAATGACGTAAACTTGCAACACCTCCAATGTATTTCATTTTTTTGGCTTTTCTTATCAAACCAGTATTCATAGTTAGCAAGAATTAAGGATTTTCTCCCTCGTTTCGTCAATCCATATTCCAAAGTATTTTCCATGTTCACACACGTAAATTTCTGAAAAACTGATGTTCAGCAACAAATGTTGAGGAACTAATGTTGAGCAACTAATGTTCCTCTTTTATAGTACCCCTAAATGCGATGGTAGAAAAGTTCTTCCAAGCCTATCCAACTCCACCCCTCCCCCATCCTATGTAATCGGACAATAAAAGGGCCATGTGGTCAGAAAAAGGTATGTACATTCTAATCCGCCACACTCCCTATATTTACCTTTCCCATAACTCTCGCCAGCACACAATGTCCTGTGGTCGCCACTTAGTCTGGTCTTCGCAACATACCGCTATGTGCCGGCCAACTTACAGTCCCTGGTCTCGGTAGACTTCTCTTGATCTTTCCACCCCAATCAAAGTCACGATGTAATCGGACAATAAAAATGGCTTGTGGTCAGAGGGTTCTATGTAAAGGTCACTACATTCTCTAAGCCCCTACTCCCAGTATTAATTTCCACATAGCGCTCGCCAAACAACTAGGTATAACTATAACTTATAGGTCACTACTCCCTACACTCCTATCGCAAACATCTTTTTTTTTTGTTGCTTTTTTAAATGTGTAATATATTTATATTTTATATATACATATATTTGTCAGTCTTTTAAAGGTTTTCACAGTTATGAAAATAAATGATTTTTTTCCCTTATACAGGGTGACGTCATGTTGAATGGCGAATATCCAGGACGTTAAAACCATTACAAACCCATGACCTTTGCATTTACTTCTGTTTCTTGTGTACGTTAACACCTATAGACTTGCCTGGCAGAAAAAATGATTTTAATAAGACTTACAAAGTTATCTAGAGAAAATAAATTTCAATATTTAATATGCCGCATAGAAGACAAAAGCATTCAAGCTGCTGGGCCCTTATAACCTGACTGAACGTTACGTATTGATTTTTACCGTCTATTTGAATGTTCAGTTTACCATCGTTTTACTGGAAGCATGCCGTTGTAAAATGAAGTGCAGGGGTGGTGGCTAGTTTGTATTATAAAGCGGTCATGATGGCAAAAATAATGCGGCGTTTGAAAGGGTACCAGGGCAGCTTTTACAACAATATTTACAGCACCCTAGGCGAAACGTCTGGATTTCGAACTGTCCGGTGGTTATATAATGAACGACTAGTTACGAAGACGAGACTAAGCGACGACAACAGAACTTGATGTGCTGGCGAGGGTTATTGAGAAGGTAAATAAAGGGAGTATGGGCAGAGATACTGTAGGTGATTGCCCACATTGCCTTTTTTATTGTCCAATTACATCGGATCGGGGTTGTGGTGGAATCGGACTTTTTACCTCAGACCGATAGAGTATTCATCACAATCATGATTTCGCTTTGAATGTTGACTGGTAATCAGTGTATATATTTTTTTCCAAAATTACGTAAATCAATAACGTTCAGAATAACTTTTTCAGACTGTGTTTTATTTTTAAAGAGATAATATTATTAAACTAATTATTTTTAAACCAAAAAATATTTTTAAAAGGCAAAAATAAAGACAAAGATTTTTTTAAATAAAAATTTCACGCCTTAAAAAGGAAAGGGTCGAATCATCCGGGGTTGAAACACCCTACTGTTTTAATATATATTAGACTTTTATATATTGTACTATTTTAAATTAATTATTAAAAATATCTCATT
>MUZC01001568.1:65001-85788 GCA_002072015.1 Radix auricularia
TATATATATATATATATATATACATTCAGCCTCCGATCTGTCTTTGAAAGGATCTTGGTCAGTATTCAGAGTCAGTTCTTCACTGGGAGGAATGCTTTAGTTTGAATCGGTATTTTTTTCTTTTTAAAAAAGTTACTAAAACGCATGACGAAAGTACTTGAACGCCACTTGAAAAAGCAGTAAGACCAAATATTCAGGTAGGGCTGAGAAAATTAACGATTAATTTCTCGATTAATCGTAAAAAATTGTATTGATTAAATATTGATCAATTAATTTTAATTGATAAAAGTTTATTTAAAATTTAAGAAAATATGAATAATATTTTGGTTTCAATTTATTAAAAAATAATGAGTAAACAATATAATAGCCCAGATCACAGGATCTGCGTCACGTAGGAACATAGTACAACATTATATAGCAGTTTAAAAAGCGTTTTGTGTTTCTCGTCGTAAAAAAAATATATGACGTCATAGTTTTTAGCATATATTTTATTTTTGGAAAATTATAATTATGAAATACTTGGTCTGCATTTCAGAAATTTCAATATTTCGGATTAATCAAACAAGAAAATGGATAAGTTACTTGGGCATTTGAAAAAAGTTGGTGCCATAGGCGGCGCCTAACAACCACCAGGTTAATAATCACTAATGATTAATATATTTTTAACGTACTAACTTCTCCCGCGAATTATCATAATTTATTAATTTATGTTGACGTGGATTTAATGAAATAAAATTTAGTTCATAAAATTATTTTTCTGTCTATGAGAGTGGAGGAAACTCAGTCAAACAAAAACAAAAGGTCAATTACCTGTATTTGTTACTTCCCTTGAGATGTTTGCCTTTTGTCGAGATTTACAATTAATTCATAAAATTAATCGTTACATTTTCAAAAGTTAATAATTAAATTTAAACTAATCGTTATCAGCCCTAAATTCAGGCAGTAATTATAAAAAAGGGGGAGGGGGCAGTGTCCCAGAACGCTGTTCTGGTGCCTTCCGTCAGGAATAAAAGCACTGGTTTGAAATTAAAAGACTCTGAACCCATCGACAGCCACATAAATCAATGTTATTCCAATTTGGCAAAGGGATGTATTGACAGGGCCGTACACTAGTTATTTCCCATGTTGCGCCAGTCGATGACACCTGACCGTTGTTAGTTTATCATCTAATTACAACACAACTTTTATATTCTCATGGTCTCGTGGAGGCAAAAACACTATGGGTCATCTATCTATCTGCATAAATAAATGATGGGATTTTCATTTTGTATCGTGTAGCCGTTAGAAATAGTTGATTCTCTAATTCTCTCTTGACCTGGAAATAATAAAAAGCATTCCGCGGTCTGTTATAACTGTACGGGCCGCCGTCCATGAAGTACGTCACACTTCGGTGTTTTAGGCGCGGGGAGGTGGTGTGCGACTCATTGGGACGAGGGAAGGTGGTTGTCCTGTCAATTGAGAATACACCGCAGAGTTGCTCATAAATATTGCAAAGAAATGGTGGGGGTGGGTTTAACAGACACAAACTACAAAACGAAGAAATCAGAACAAGGCGAATGAAATTTGTGGGTGGGGATAACTGCCGACGCATTGTTGTTCTGGAAAACATGTGCTCTGTGGTTAGCTATTTGTCACCCTGCAGCACCCTCGTTTGCAACCAAAAAATAAAAATAAACTAATAGCCGTCTCGCGTCGTTACATACGCCGCTAATGATTAGTGACGTGTGCAGACTTCCTGAAAAACACAGTGAATGAAAAGAAGGAACTCTGAAGAGAGTAACATACAAGTAATTGTTGGGGAGAGTGTGTGACTACTTTTCTGTCACTGAGCACACGAAGTTAATATGCCAGTGTCGACAAACAAAGCTTACAGCCGTGTTGTGAAGTCATGCAGGGTTGCCAACACAATAAAATAATATTTGGCATCTGTCCGTCTACAAAAGACGATAGATTTATCTTTATTATTTGCAGCTCTTGGTATGGCTGATTAGACCAATCCTTGAGTGGCAGTCTCTTCTGCCTGTAACACACACGAATGTACTGGGGCAGTGTTGCCTGGCCTTTCTCCTCGCTCTTTTTTTCAACTGCCTTTTCCTAGTAAGATCCTCTGCTCTTAGTAATCTTTCTTTCAATAAAATAATATTTACTGACAATTATGAAAACTCTCAACAAATGTAATGAGAAAAAACAAACAAACAAAAAACACTTAAGGACACATTTAACATAAAATTTTGACCTTAAAACAAACGAATATGAAGCCTAACCCAGGCATTGTAGCTAAAAATGTATCGTCTCCATATGAGCACGTCTCTGTTACCATGTTCATATTTTGTAACGTTAGTTTATTGTGTGACATTCGTCATCATTGACAGTCCTCTGTCCTTTGAAACACATAGGAGAGACGGGACTATCTTTGTCGTGCCGAATGTCTGAACATATTAGGGCGATTACACAAGATAAACAGTGCCCCGTCTCCCGTCACTTCAATGGACGCGACCATATGGGTGTCAAGGACCTGGCAGTCACTACTATTGTCTCGTGCACAAACACACCCACGAGAGTCAAGATTAAAAACAGATTAATAGAAAATCACGGTACACTCGCCCCACTTGGGATGAATATTGTCTTTTCTTTAACCAACTAGGCGTTTACCCCGCACACTCTCTGATTTCCTATATTATTCGCTCTGTCATCTCTCCGTTTCACTTTTTGGATACTTTGGATTTCACCGCAGCTAAGTTCCTTCATTTTTTTAAATTTTCGTTTTATTTGTGTATTGTATGTTTGTTGATAAAGGCTCTTTGCCGAAACGTTTGCTGTGTTGTTACGCCCGGTCAGGCTAACCCTTACCTTGTTTACGTCTTTTCCATTTAATTTTGTATAAGCCTGATTGCAGTCCTACCCCTCATTTTGTAAAAAAAAACATAAAGTACTTTACCTCAATTGAATGCATGGTTGTTCACGTTGACCCCCACATTGTGCACAACATTTTCTTGGCAGCTGATTGGTCGCTGGGGTCAGACATTTTCCTTGCTTGGTGTCTGGCATGGTTGCACCATGACGAGAATTATATTTAGAGATATTTATTTAAAATTTTAAAATATTTTCTTTTTGAAAGTGTGACCTTCTTTTAGTGGGTTGAGGGGTCCAAGATATTTCACCGTTTATGACATGGGGAGGGGGAGTTTAAAAACTAGTCAAAAATAGCCTGAAGTACTTTATGGACGGCCCCACGCCAGGTCGGAAGTGCACATGGCGTAAATACCAACCTCGTTATTTCTAGAAAGTGTGAATTACGTCATAGAACTAAATAAAGATATTTTGTGCATTTTATTATAGAAATGATTAAAGCTATTGTGTTTATTTACATAATAGAACTAAAATAAAGTACTGTGTTAATTACGTCATACTATCTATTAAAAAAGCTATCGTGTGAATTATATTATATAACTAAATATAGTGTTATTTACATCATAGAACTAAATAAAGCTATAGTGTTATTTACATCATAGAACTAAATAAAGCTATTATTGTCGACCAATGATGACATGTTGATATAATTTAAAAAAGCACGTAAAAACTAGTTTTTAACTATAGAATCTTAACCCTTTGTATATGAATATGAGAAATAACTATGAGGATGCTCATCATAAGCCTAATACGCAGTGCAAGACAAATTTATCCAAAAAAACAACATTTTAGTTAAGTCTCGTAAACATGTTTAATAAAATGCGCACAGATGGGGAATATATTTTTAGCGCATTTTCGAGATGTCGAAATCGCTATTGCACCCGTTTTGTCCGTCCGTCCGTCATCACCCTTGATCACAGCATCCATAAGTCCTAGACCCATGATGTATATATGTTTTTTGTATGCCCTGACCTGCCATTTGTGCATCAACACTCAGTTACTCGATCCGTTTAAAAACCCCGTTAAAACTACCAAAAAATATTTCGAATCGAGAGGTAACACTAGCGCAGGGAACGGCCGCCATTGCCGGAAGTCGAATGCATAATTCTTCAGGCATTGAAGAGTGGTGCGAAAGGGTGCAAAAGAATTAGTTGTTTTTTTTTAGTTGACGTCATTAGAATATGTGTAAAAGTTTAGAGAGTTTTACGTCATCATTTGTGGTGACTTGTAGTTGGATTAAAGAGAAAATAATTATGTTTTTTAAATGTAAATAAATGACTTTTAAATAAAAAAATGTCAGGTATATTCATTACACAAGAAAATTCATAAAAATATGTCTAAAATCTAAACACAATTACTGATAACTACATAATTCTGATATCTAACATAAGTACTGATACATAATACGAAAATGCGCTAACACGTCCTGAATTCCAATAGGTACCAGGCTTAACATGATTTTTTTATTTAGAAAGTATTGTCAATATAATACGCACCTTATTGCGTGACAGGAAATGTTGTTCGATATAATACTCACTATTACACTCTAGCACAAAAATTAACATGTTATATAGAGGTAAATTAAGATAAACTAAAAATTCATTAATTTAATTAAAGTACATTCAAATTCAATGCATTTGAAATTTCGGTACGTCATTTTTATTAACAGCACAAGACTGCCTGCAAAATTTCATCTCACCAGCTTGCGGGGAAATTGGTTAAAAATTGATGCATAGTTTTTTCAGCATTCAAGCAAGGCCTCAGACACCCCGAGTTTATACAAAGGATTTTAAACAAAGAAACACTTATATTTTTTAGGGAAGGGAATACAAGACGATAACGATTTGTGTGAATAAAACAATTAAAGTCACGGTTTATTAATAAGCAAGTGAAGACGTAGACGCTTTCAAAAATTTGTGAATTGTTTTTTTAAAATTAAAAATGTCATTACATTCACATCAAATCACATCAAATCACATAAAATCTGCTACAGAAAAAAAAACTTATCAAGTAAGGAAAACAAAATGTGCGTGCACAAGATCCTAGCACTAAGACAGGGCTTATAATAATAATTGGCATCCTTCCACCTCGAAAGACGATGGTGCATCAACGTCGGGTTGGGTTGCATTTCCTCGTGAGTCCTATCCTTGAGTTAAAGTCTTTACCACAACTTTTGCACACGAGTTCTGTGCTTCCCCGTGTTTTGGCCTTTTTCTTAGCTCTTTTGTTTTAGCTCCTTGGCTACTAGGTCGTCTTCTTTTACAACAGTGCGCCACGTAAATCGGTCTTCTGCCTTACAATCCCTGTAACTTATGTTTATTCTGTCTTCTGTCACGTCCCTATTGCAGAGATCTTTGAATCGAAGACGTGGGCGACCTTTCTTCCTCTTTCCTGATGCCAGTTCACCATATAGGAGGTCCTTGAGAATACGACCCGGGCTCATTCTTTTTAAATGTCCTTTCCATCTTTGGCGACTTTCACTCAGGATTGAGACCAAGCGTAGGATATTAGCACGTATTAGGAATTTATTATTTGACACTAGATCCTGCAATAAAATGCCAAGGATGCGAAGCAGGCACTTCAAGTGGAAGCTATTATGTTTGCGCTCATAGGATGAATATGGTGTTATATTTAGTCACAATGTGCTTGTAACGTTACATTTCTTAGCTCAGCGATTTAGATGCTATTATAAGAGGCAGGCTATTGTTAATGAAGCAACCCGTTCTAATAAACTTGCACTGCATTGTGGTATACATTCAAATCCAAGTGAACTTGTCAAATGATTGTAACTTACAATGTATATAAAGCATCGTCTATACACATATTTATAGTGCACCGACTATAGATCATCATCCATATAGAGAGGTTTCTAAAACATCCTTGAGTGACTGGATTTTAAGCGCACATATTTTTAATTGCCTATTTGTTCTTTGAAAAAAGCTCTTTTCCTAAACTCTTGATGTTTTTTGTAACGTCTTGTCAGGCTCACTCAAACCCTGTTTGCATGTTATCTTTCTTCGTATCTATCAGCCTGTTGGAAGTGTCACCAACATTTTATTCAACTTTGCCCGTGCCCTTCCCGTTCCATCAACACAGAGGTTGGTTGGTTGGTACAATAACAACCCCGTCTGATGCCAGCAAGTTGTACGCTGATCTTAGAACCGGAACTGCTTTTTTCAAGAACCTCATCGCTGAGACCTCAGTGAGATTAGCTTGGTGGTAGCGGCGGTAGTGGTGTAGCACGGCCACGGATCTGTTCACAATGGCACGCCCCGCCGACATCCTGTCAATTTGTGTGTTGTGGATCCCTGCCTGTATGATGTAATCTGGTCTCACGATGGCCTTACATCCATATAAAGAACGACGAATTGGTCCTACCTTCAGAGTATAAATAAACGGTAACACGGAGTTCGAGGTAAGAAACTTCTCATCGTCTTCCGTCATGGAGAAGTTCTTTTTGATGGACGCCCAGATTTTATCAGAGGATTTGTAGTAAAATGAGCCCTGGAAAATAAAAGAACTGATTGCTTTTATTTTTCTTGAACTCGCCACATCTTTCCAGTAATTATCTTCTGCTTCCCTCAGCACTTCCGCCCAGGAGTCATGCACTTCCGGAATGATGTACTCATCTGTGTCTTGGATAACGACATATTTATTCAATCTATATCTTACTGAACTTTTGTCAGTCTACTCACCAAGTCGTCAGTTACGCTCCTCTGCGGATACACGCATTCTCTGTGTTCCTAAGATAAGAACTAAAACATTTGGCTAAAGGTCATTCTCCTTTTGTGCAGCCAAACAATGGAATTCTCTTCCATTACACATCCGTAGCATTTCAACTGCTAAGTCATTTAAGACTGCACTTAAGACACATCTTTTTAAAATTTATTTTCAAAAATAATAAAACCACATTTCTGTAATTGATTAGCGTAGCTGATGTATTGAGTATACTGTATTGTCATTTATGTAGTTAATATGCTATGAATGTTTCTTTTTATTTATATATGTATTTTTGTTTCCATGTAAAGCGCTGTGAGCCTGGCTCCTTGCTGGGATACAGCGCTATATAAATCATCATTTTATTATTATTATTATTATTATTATTTGGAAACGTGTCTGTTCCTGTAAACGCAGTCGTTGGTGGCCACGACTTAGCCGTGGTACCAGACGTCTGAAGCCGGAAGTCGCCAAGGCATGACGGTCAAGAGGCCCAGTTTCTGGTAGTGACGCAGCACGGCGTCCGTTGTGTTGCTGACGCTGTAGTTGTAATCATAGAAGTGTTGGGCGCCAAAGACTCGGCTGATCTCAAAAGAGTTGATGATTTGGTTCAGGTTGTTGAAGTTGAAGAGCGCGGCGTGGCAGACTGTGAAGTTGCGTTCATAAGGATTGGGGTAAACAACTCGAATGGCATTCGTGGGTTTGTCTGTAACGTTGAAGGTCAAGGACACAGACACTGGCTTTGAATTCCTAGCCAAGATACAGGTGAAGATAGAGGCGATGTCACTGTGGAGTATTATAAAAAAGATTATAACTTATACGAAATTTGTTTTTAAATTAACGTACTCCAATTATAATGTTAGGAAAGTATCCATGAAACCTAAATCTATGATACATAAAAAAATATTTAAAATAATAATAATAATAATTAGAATTCCAAATTACGGGGAAAAACAAAATTCCATTGTGTTGTATTCGATAAAAAATTGTGGGAGGGGAGTATATTTCGTTGGGATCGAATATTTATTTAAAGCTTGGAAACATGTTTTAGCAATACATTTTGTAAAGTACTAGAGTGATTAAATCGGTAAATCATTCATAAGAGTTATCTATTTTGTAGTTGGGAAATTAAAATATATTAAAATCTAAATTTCACAATTGTTTTTTTAATCACTACTTTTGTTTGTTATTTGTTTGTTTTTTGGTTGCTGTTTTTTTCAAGCGCGTTTTATCACGTAAATTTCATATCAGATAAATAGAAAGTCATTGTTTAGAGCAGGGTATCTCCAAACTACTGCCCGCAGGCCAGATGCCCGCAAGGCCTCCTCAGCCATTCCCTGGAGACCTTTTAATTTAAAAAAAAACAAATTATCGTTACATTTTTACAAAACTGTGTGTAGTTGGTCCCCAAGCTACTGTTTGACATTTAATGCACCACTCCGGCAGAAAAGTTTGGAGATCCCTGAGTTTAGAGGACCAGATCCAATTATCAAATATTATTTTTTAAAAGACAAGAGAATTCAACAACGTTGTACGCTCCCCCAACCTCTCTATTTTTTGCTTACGTTTTGTTCCATCCCTCGTGGATGTTGGCCTGCCGTCCTTGAACTATGAACCTCCTGTCAGATTCCGTCACGTGACAGTAGACCGTTCTATACTCCCATGCGCACTTGCTGATCCCTAAAATGCGCACCACCGGCTCCGAATCATTGTAGTCGTCATAGTGCGCAGAGTAAACCCAGACGTTTCTGCCATTGACGTCTTGAAACTGTGCGTCCAATCCCAAGACGTCAAAGCCATCGACGCTGTCAAAATAGACTTTTTTTATAGTTATAACAGTAAGGTTATAACACAAAGAAGTTATTTTAAGGCTTTGAATGAATGTTTTACTAAGATAGCATTCACAGCTGAGAATTGATTTTTAATTGATTGGTGAAAGTATTGATGACATATCATTGCTCAGCTGATACTAATTTGAAACTAAGAACTTGGTTTCATTATACTGGAATTTGATGTTTGGGTTGAGAGTTGATGTTTAGATGAGATTTGATGTTCAGTTGAGAGTTGATGTTTATTTGAGAGTTGATTGTTATTTGAGAGTTGATGTTTAGTTGAGAGTTGATGTTTAGTTGAGAGTTGATGTTTAGTTGAGAGTTGATGTTTAGTTGAGAGTTGATGTTCAGTTGAGATTTGATGTTTAGTAGAGAGTTGTTATTAAGTTGAGAGTTCATATTCAGTTAAGAGTGATGTTTAATTGAGAGTTGATGTGTAGTTGAGAATTCATGTTTTGAAGAGAGTTGATGTTTAGCATAGATTTGATGTTTAAATAAGAATTGAAGTTAAGTTAAAGTTGATGTTTAAATGAGAGTTGATGTTAAGTTTAGAGTTGATATTAAGGTTAGAGTTGATGTTAAGGTTAGAGTTGATGTTAAGCTTAAAGTTGATGTTAAAGTTAGAGTTGATGTTAAGCTAAAAGTTGATGTTTAGATGAGAGTTGATGTTAAGCTTATAGTTGCTGTTAAGGTTATAGTTGATGTTAAACTTAAATTTGACTCTAAGGTTAGAGTTGATGTTAAGCATAAAGTTGATGTTTAGATGAGAGTTGATGCTTATTTAAGAAGTCGAGTTTCAAGTTAAAACAATTTTTTGAAACTGCCTTAAACTATATTTATTGGACACTGTACACAAATTCAGGGGTATTTGGGTAATGCGAAAAAAAAATACCTTCATTGAAAAAAAAAACAATGTGTTCAAAGCTGCCAGATCATAATTTAGACCCTTGAGTCTCGGACAAACATTGTTTGTTTGCTATCAACAATTGAATAAAACTGGTCGGTATTTCGGGAACAACTAATTCGGAAGACATGTCACATTTGACATGTGGCTGATTCTGTGGGATCCAATTTTGATTGCTAAAATCCCCTTACAGATTAGTCGAGATCTCCTTACAGAAATGCCAAGAACGCCTTAACCAAAAAGAGTCAAGATCTACTCACAGCAGATTAAAGATCTCCTTACGGAAGTGTCAAGATCTTCTAACAGAACGATCAAGTTCTCCTTACAGAAATGTAAACAACTCCTTACAGAATGGTGATGATCTCATTACAGAGCAGTAAATATCCCCTTTCAGAAGGGTGTAGATCACTTACAGAAGGGTTAAAATCCTCATACAGAAGGGTCTAGATGCCCTTTCAGAAGGGTGTATATTCCCACAATAACATGCCAAACAAAGCCAATCCTTAACGAGGCCAGTAAACGTCACCTCCAACACGATTGTAAGTCAGATGGATTAATTGTTTAGCCTGTTTCATGGCAATAGTGCAATTGATAAGAAACATTTTAGTGTCAGTGTAATCTACCGAAATATACTCGTTCTAAAGCCAACTTTTTTTTGGACAAAATGTAAAGGAAAAGTTGGGGAGTGGGGAGGCTTATGAGTGGGTCATATGTGTTTTCTGCATGTATAATGATTATCAGCTTTATTTTTGTATAATTGACCTCCACGATTTACTGTATTTTAATCCAATCATCGATGACCACAGCAAGGGGAATACAGTCATAATCAACCTGTAAATGTTTGTCGCGATGTACGTATTGTATTGAAAGTAATCAATACTTTACGTTACGTCTCTTATATAAGAATATTTATGGTCTATAATTATTTTTTTACGGGATGTTTATAATACTATTCCCTTCTAAAAATGGGAGGTTGGTTTGTGAACGAATGGGCTATAGATTTTTGTTAGAAGATTAGTGTTAGATGTTTGTTGGATGTGTGTTAGATGTGTGCTAGATGTGTGTTAGATGTCTGTTGGATGTGTGTTATATGTTTATAAGTTGTTTGTTAGAAGTGCGATAGATGTGCGCTAGATGCGTGTTAGATATTTTTTGGATGTGTGTTAGATGTTTTTTGATGCTTTACATATGTAGTAGATGTTTGTTCGATATTTGATAGATGTGCGCTAGATGTTTGTTGGATGTTACTTAGAAGTTTATTAGATGTTTTTTTGTTAGATGTGTGTTATATATTTATTGGATTTTTGTTAGATGTGTAAAAGATGTTAGTTGGATGTTTGTTAGATGTTTGTTGCATGTTTGTTAGATGTTTGTAGGATGCTAGATGAGTGTATTAAATGTTTGTTGTATGCTTGTTAGATGTGTAGTAGATGTTTGTTGGATGTTTGTTAGAGGTGTGTTAGATGTTAGTTAGATGTTAGTTAGATGTGTGTTAGATGCATGATGGATGTTTTAGATGTGTATTTGATGTATGTTAGATCTTTGTTAGATGTGTTTCGTGCCAAGACAGAAATGTGGCACAAATTAAACAATTTTCTACCTGCCTGTCATCTGGTTGTCACGTGGTGTGGTTTCCTTTAATCCCAGGCCTGAGATGACCACGTTAAGTGAAGTGTTTCTTGTGTCAAACTTGAGTGTCTGGGAGGCGTTCACTTCTCCAAGCCACTGGGATGTGATCACTGAGGTAAACGTTGTGAAACTTGTAGGATGTTGATAAAATATACAGGCGGTAGTGAGTAGAATCGTGGTGGCGAGGACAAGTGTCTTCAGGACCAAGGAGCAAGGCTTCAGGGGGAAGTAAGTGAGGTGGCAGAGTCTCGACATGACAGGAGTCATCTCCCTTGTGTCCCTAATTTTACAGTTTTTAAAAGAGGTTTGTGTGTGTGTGAGTCATGTCACCTGTCACAAGGGGACGCAACCTGAAGTGGAGCCATATGCAAGTCAAAGTGGTAGTATTAAAAAATGACGTCACATCCGGTGTCATCCAGAGAGCAAAGCAATATGTTTTGTTCTTGTTCGTTCCCTTGTCTAAAAAAAGTGACCAAATGACGATTTTCCAAAAGAAAAGGTAGCAGGGTCAAATTATCCAAATGAAAAGGTCGCAGGGTCAAATTTTCCAAAAGAAAAGGTAGCAGGGTCAAATTTCTACATGCAAATGTTTTTCGGACGGAAAATGCAGACGACTTTGGCTTAATGTTTAATTTGCTATCTCTGGAGGAAAAAAAGAAAAACAAAACACAACTCTTATTGTTATTTGGAGAACATAAAAACCGTATCATTTTATTTTAATGACAGCCAGTTAAAATATGTTTGATTTTACTAATTGGTATGCAATGGAGGGTTGTAAAATTAACCCATTTGATGATTAATAAGTATATTGAGATCAATTTATAAAATACAAGTGATGAATATGTTAACACACTTTAATCTAAGTTTTTTACTTACAAAATACAGTTTTATACCGTTTTCCTGGCTTATGGAAAGTCTTATTTCAATATTTACAGTTTGTATCCAACATGTTCTAGTTAGCGATAGATTGTTTCAACTGGTGAATAAATTTTCTCCATTTCGAAACAGACTTTTGTTTAACATTGAGTTTTTAGCTGTGATGATAAATTATTGAAGCCATTAAAAAAATATCACACAAAAGAGTTCTATAGTCACATGTGATAAACTCAAGGTCTGTGGGCCAAATCATGCCTAAATTACATGTATTTTAATCTCCATGGCCGTGATTGGCCGTAAATACTCAAGAGAGCATTTTAAGTAGTAAATTTGTAATTAGTTTGCTACATAAATTGTGTTCCACGAAATCTCAAAACGAGTCGACGTTATGGTGTTTTAAAAATAAACAATTTGTTTTCCATTTTGCTTCGCCTCAAAATAATTAACAGCTGTTTCTTAATCCATTAGCCATAGACGTTGTGATTTCATATTTAAATTTACAGCTGCAGCCAAATAAATTGTACAGTAATTGTGCACACAGGGCAAATGACGATAATGTACATCCTGAAAAATTCATTCGTTTCACTTCTGTAGAAATGACCAGCTTCAACATGTGTCTAGAATTTTAAATCTGCCTAGCGGCGACTATTTACACCAGCAGCTCTTTTTATGTGTAAAAAATTAACAAAGTATTCAACCGATGTTATCAAATGATACACGATAGTGTTATAGACTCAGACAATGTCATTAATTCGGACATTACTCCAAATTATCCTCTTTAACGTAGCTAAGAGCAAATGCAGAAAACATTTTTTACAGATTAGGTTAGTGACATTCGTCTTTATTGTTATAATTTTTCTGTTTCATTTTTTGTGATCCGATTTAATGTTGATCCTGTTGTGCTCAATACGTTTCCTGTAAAGAGTTTTAGCATATTATTTTACATATAATTTGAGCTTTTGGATCATAGTACATACAATTTGAGTATTTTGGCCTACTACTTTACATGACATTTAAGTTTATGACCCTCTGTCTTACATGTAATTTTATATTTTGGCCCGCAGCCTTACGTGTAATTTAAGTTTTTTGCCCACTGAGCGATTCTTTCAAAACTCAAAGTTTACGTATGTCTGACAAGCTAACACCTATGTACAGTAACCCACACAAAATCCCGATAATTCTGTATAAAAACAACAGTGGCGCGTTAATGTCACACGTCTTCTTTGATTATAGGAAAGTTATTTTTTAATGTGATAAATCTAATGTGCAATAGACTAGGTGTGGTGCGAAATAATAAAAGTTGTTCAGAAACGTGAGAATGTATATAGCGGCAACACCTGGTGGTGAGATGTTGTAGAATGCTTTAAATAACATTGATTATTATAAAAATAAATTTAGTTGCATGCCTCCCTCTCACATCATCATGTGAGAAGATTGGTTGTTTGTCCTTTTATTTGTTTTGTTTTTTATGTTTGCTTATTTCAAATGGAACCTACTTTAAAACCCACCCCTGCCACGACAACAATAGAATAAATGTTTAAAGAACTCGTTTTGTACTTGGTATTGGTATAAATTATTTCCTTTTCAGACAACTCTGGCCTTTGGTGCAAGTGTTCACAAGGTTCTGTAGTCAAGGGATAAGAGGGGATTGTGCGGCTAGCTTAATGCCCCCTCTCTCTCTCTATCTCTCTATCTCTCTCTCTCTCTGTCACTCTCTCTCTCTCTCTCTGTAACTCTCTCTCTCTCTCTCTTTCTTTCTTTCTTTCTATCTATCTTCATATACTCATAAGCACCGTCTTTGTATCCTCGTTTTCCTCGCATGTTTTTGAAGTAAGCCTGTTACCCTCTTCCTAACCTTCGACACTAATTTTCCTCCCACGATTTCTTTCCTTTGT
Organism: Radix auricularia; assembly: GCA_002072015.1. Classification (NCBI taxonomy): domain Eukaryota; kingdom Metazoa; phylum Mollusca; class Gastropoda; family Lymnaeidae; genus Radix; species Radix auricularia. Next base: position 78,765 of record MUZC01001568.1, read on the forward strand.
TTATCCCTGACTTCCCAAACAAGGTGCTCTAAAAATAGCCCCTGACCATAAACATTGTCTTCTCTAGGTCTACTTACAACCAACGCTAATTAATGGCTCACCCACCGACCATTCGTGTCTGCTTACAACCTTCTTGTAATAGCTCACCCACCGACCATTCGTGTCTGCTTACAACCTTCTATTAATAGTTCACCCATCGACCGTGTGGTGGTTCTGCTAATAACCAATGTTGGTACCTCGATTTACGAATGCTTCAAGATTCGAAAAATTTAAGATATGAAAAACGCGCAGCTGACAACATAGTGCATCCGCTGACTGCATTCAACGCACCCACAATTCTTGCGCAGTTTCATGACATTTGGCTGACTCGTTCCAGATACATATACAGGGGGGGGGGGCATTAAATGAAAACAAGTCATGGCATCTGAAGTATTTCAGAAAAGTAATTTTATTAATTATAATTCTTCATAGGATTGTTATTTGTAAAATATTTAGCTAATCAGAAATCATGTTCAATATGTCCTCCTTGCTTCTCAGCGATTTTTTTCTAAACGTTAACGTCACTCGTTGATGATTCTGACAATCAATCGTTGCCCCATATTTCACCGACACACATACGGATGGACAGACACACGGACAGACGGAGATAGGAATAGTTCGGAATAGGGACTGAGATAGGGAAAAGTGTTAGAGTAACTATAATTAACGAAACAAGGAATTAAACAGAATTTAGTTGTTCATGGGACTTGGAGTTAGTGTTTGAATAAAAATTAACCAATAGTGTGTACTGTGTGGAGATTAGAGTAAAAGAGTGAGAGTAGATAGAGACACTAAACACGACAACACTAAGGTTCTTTAAAATGTAGACCATGCCTCCCTGTCCCATTGATAGAGAGGTCCTGTTGGATTATACACTATGAACCATAACTCTCGTCAAATTTACACATACGTCTTGTTGGATTATAAAATCTGATTTATGTCCCCCGTCCCATCAACACAGAGGTCTGGTTGTTTGGTACAATAGCAACCCCGTCTGATGCCAGCAAGCCGTACGCAGCTCTTAGAACCGGAAATGCAGTTTTCAACAACCTCATCGCTGAGACCTCAGTGAGATTAGCTTGGGGGTGGCGGCGGTAGTGATGTAGCACGGCCAGGGATCTGTTCACAATGGCCCGCCCCGCTGACATCCTGTAGACGTGTAGGGAGTGGATCCCTACCTGGATGACCTTATCTGGACTCACGATGGCCTTACATCTTTCTAAAACATTTCCCTGTGATCCGTCCTTCAGAGTGTAGATAAAGGGCAACACGGAGTTCGAGATAAGAAATGCCTCATCGTCTTCCGTCATGGAGAAGTTCTTTTTGATGGACGCCCAGATTTTATCAGAGGATTTGTAGTAGAAAGAGTTTTGAAAAAGGAAGGATCCAATATCTTTAATATCCTTTGACCTCGACACATCTTTCCAGTAATTATCTTCTGCTTCCTTCAGCACTTCCGCCCAGGAGTCATGCACTTCCGGAATGATGTACTCATCCGTGTCGTGGATGACGACATATTTGGAGACCTGTCTGTTCCTGTAGACGCAGTCATTGATGGCCACGACTTGGCCATGGTACCAGACGTCTGAAGCCGGAAGTCGCCAAGGCATGACGGTCAAGAGGCCCAGTTTCTGGTAGTGACGCAGCACGGCGTCCGTTGTGTCGCTGACGCTGTAGTTGTAGACATAGAAGTGCTCGGCACCAAACAGTCGGTTGATCTCAAAAGAGTTGACGATTTGGTTCGGGTTGTTGAAGTTAAAGAGCGCTGCGTGGCAGACGGTGAAGTTGCGTTCACGAGGCTTAGGATAGACAACTCGAATGGCATTGGTAGGTTTGTCTGTAACATTGATGGTCAAGGACACAGACAATGGCTTAGAATTTGTAGCTAAGATACAGGTGAAGATGGAGGCGATGTCACTGTTGGTGATATAGAGGAAATGTCGTAAATTATTTTAACTTATTTACTTATTCAAATACAAAGTTAAATATTAAAAATAAATATTATCTAGAAATGTGTTTATGTATGTTTTTATTTAATCAAATGTTTCATCGGATCAATAAAAGATATTCCACAAATTGGGGGGTGAGACTGCAATCAGGCTTATGAATAAGTAAAGGAAAAGACGTAAAGAGGGTAAGGGTTAGCCTGAAAGGACCTAAAAAAAGAAACAAACGTTTCCCAAAAGAATAATCAATACGCAACATATAAAACGAATTTAAAAAGATATTACAGCTAGCTTCATACTTTAAATATTTTCTTATAGCATATAGATAGATCTATAACAATTTTTTTCTTTCTATAGAAAATGTTAATATGTCTTACACTTTCAAAGTTTTTGTCAAATCTGGCACTTCTAGCTTTAAATCTTGACATGGTTTTGGTATTTCTGATTTTTACGTGCAACGCAACATCGCCGCAATTCGAGTTTGAAAGAAGGAGGGTTTTAAATTTTAAAGTAAAATACGATAAACAATAAGTTTGAGTTTCCACCTTCATTTTACTTACACTGTATTCCAGCTTTCTTTAACGTTCGCCTGCCGTCCTTGAACTATGAAACTCCTGTCAGATTCCGTCACGTGACAGTAGACCGTTCTATTCTCCCATGCGCGCTTGCTGATCCCTAAAATGCGCACCACCGGCTCCGAGCCGTTGAAGTCGTCATGGTGCGCAGAGTAAACCCAGACGTTTTTGTCATTGACGTCTTGAAACTGTGCGTCAAATCCCAGGACGTGGAAACTACCAAAACTGATAAAATGTTTTTTTTTAAAAATTATTATTTTTTTTTTAAATTGTAAGAAAACGGGGCAGGTGGGGGGGGGGGTAAATTCAACACTGTTATAGATTTTTGGAGTTGTAATATAATATAATATTTAATTAAGTTCTTAACACTAATAATTGCTATTAATGCTAATAATAGAATATTCTTAACTACGAATCGATGGGCAGCTAAGAAGTGATTTTTTTGTGATGTTGATGCATGAAAGTTATGAAATATTAGTGAGGTTGAATACTCAGTTTAGAATAGTTTAAAGCTGAAAAAAATGGGGCTCAATTACGTTTAGCTGAGATTTGATGTTTGGAAGAGGCTTGATGTATTGTTTAGACTTGATGTTAAGTTGAGACTTGATGTTTATTTTAGGAGTTGATGTTTAGTGGAGCATTAATATTTCGTTGAATTTTTATTTTAGTTTAATGTTGATTTAACGTTGATGTTTATTTTAGAGTTGATGTTTAGTTGAGAGCTCATGTTAACTGAGAGATTATGATAAGTTGAGAGTTGCTGAGAACACACCCTGAGGGGTAGTACCATATCGAGAAGCTGTGGCCTCTACAGGTTCGTAGCACGCGTTGATTGTCGGAACTGACAGCATCCCGAAACCAATAATCTCTGGCAGGAAAAGCCCAAGTCCGTCGAGGTGTTAGGTGCTAGTCATAGGTAGAGCATTAGATACTATCCGGCATATCCGGCATCCTTCCGTCTCGCGAGACGATGGTGCATCACTGTTGGGTTGGGTTGCATTTCCTCGAGTGACTGTGCAGTCCTATCCTTGAGTGACAGTCTTTGCCACAGTTTTTACACACGAGTTCTGTGCTTCCAAATGTTTTGGCCTTTCTCCTAGCTCTTCTGTCTGCAGCCTCCTCCATTCTTCGCTCCTCGGCTACTATGACGCCCTCTTTGACAACTGTGCGCCACGTAGATCGGTCTTCTGCCTTACACTCCCAGTCACTTGTATGTATTTTGTAAAAAAAAAAAAAAAAAAAAAAAAAAAAAAAAAATAGATACTATGCAGATGATTAAACCCAAAGAAACCGTTGCTGGACGTGTTACTCCGACTTGACTGTTTCGGAGCAAACGCCAGAGAGCGCCAGTACGGAATAGCAAAAGATGCTGTGAAGAACTAAGCTGCGCCAGCTCTGAGGAAACCTGGGAGCTAGACCAAAGGTAGGTCATTGATGATCCCCCGCTTTGCGGCAGTCGTTAACCATAGAGACTAGTATGCTTTGCCGGATGGCTCAGAAGTAGTATTGTGTAGAAATAGGGAAATTCCAACCATCCTTGAGAGGTCACTTTTGGTGGAAAACATTAACGACCATGTACTGAATGCCCAGGCGACCGCTTTACAAGTGATCGCTTGGAGAGGGGGTGTTACACAGCTATTAGGCACCCTTGGTGGAGGGGAAGGTGTCGCTAAGGGAATTTCCTTGAAGACCAATGAAGATGACTATTCTTGGAGCAACTGACTTTCCTTCACGTGTAGGTGCAGTAGTTGAGAGTTGATATTTATTTAGAAGTAGAGTTAAAAGTTGAATCTATTACTTGATTGTGCTTTAAAAAAGAAAAGAAAACTGAGTCCTGGTAAGGACATTGCAGCTTAAGCAAGCTTATATGGGCAATGCAAAAACAAATTCTAAAATATAAAAAAAATAAGAAGTTTGAAATATTCCACGATCAAAATGTAGACATTGACTCTCTCACAAATAAATGGTGTCTACTGTTAAAAGTATAGAAATGGTCGGGATTCGGGAACAACATAGTGGGAAAACATGTCACATTTGACTTTTTGTTGAAATTTGTTGGATCCAATTTTGATGGCTGAAATCCCATAACAGAGATGTCAAGAGCTCCTAACAGATGTGCCAAGGTGTCCTTACAGAAAGTTCAAGATCCTATTTCAGAAGGGTGTATATTCCCATACAGAATGGTTTAGGTCCCCTTAGAGAAGTGTTTACCTTCGTCTCTTTGGTATCGTGTCGCACAATAACATCTCAAACAAACCCATTCCTCAACGAGGCAAGTAAACGTCACCAACAACTCAACCGCTAATAACCGCATGAATTTTTTTAGCCCGTTTCAAGGCTATGAGTACAAGTGATAAAAATATATTGATACCAAGATATTCTAATCACTTGCACTCATTGCAAGCTATATTGTTGTTAGAAGATGTGTGTTAGATGTTTGTTAGATGTGTAGTATATGTTTGTGGTATATTTTTTGGATGTGTGTTTGAATTTTGTTAGATGTGTGTCGCGTGAAGTCAGTAAACTGGAACAAATTAATAAACCGTCCCACCTGTCTGTTATCTGGTTGTCACGTTGTGTGGTTTTCTTTAATCCCAGGCCTGAGATGACCACGTTAAGTGAAGTGTTTCTTGTGTCAAACTTGAGTGCCTGGGAGGCGTTCACTTCTCCAAGCCACTGGGATGTGATCACTGAGGTAAACGTTGTGAAACTTGTATGATGTTTATAAAATATACAGGTAGTTAGTAGAATGGTGGTGGCGAGCACAAGTGTCTTCAGGACCAAGGGGCGTGGCTTCAGGGGGAAGCAAGTGATGTGGCAGAGTCTCAACCTGGCAGGAGTCATCTCCCTTGTGTCCCTAATTTTTACAGTTTTTAAAAGAGGTTCATTTGTGTGTGAATCATGTCACCTGTCACAAGGGGACGCAACCGGAAGTGGAGCCATATGCAGTTCAAAGAAAAAGTATTCACAAATGACGTCACATCCGGTGTCTTCCAGTGGGATTTGTATTAGTTTGACAGTCGTCCTTGATGTATCCTAAAATAGTGACCATGTGACCTTCATTCAAAGGAAAACGTGCTAGTGTTAAGTCTCGACAGGCAAAAACAAATTTCAGTGGAAAACATAGTTCTTTTAAAATTAATGTTTAGGTCTCTATCTGTATAAAAAAAATAAAAAAATATATAAAAATTTTTTTTAAAAAAATAAAAAATAACATGCCTTTTATTTTTATTTTACCGATTTCAATACAGTTTCATTTTATTTTTAATCAGCTATTTTTTAACTTAATGGTTTGTATAAAAAGGAAATTGGTAAATTATTGCGTGACTAGATTAGTCTTCTATAACGTATGATTAGGGGATATTTTTTGTTTTACCTCAATGCCTTTGTTTTACTCTAAAAAAAGTGTTAAAAAATTAAATTTTCAAATCATAATAATTGATAAGTAAATTTCATTTTTACTTAATCAAAGTTTGATACTTACGGCATATAATTTCACAAAATTTTACAGCCCAGAAAAAAAACCTTTAAATGAATACCTAATTTCTGTATCTAACAAAGCTTTAAAATAGTTAGAGATAATTAGTATTGGACTGTTTGATCATCTTTTTTTCTCATTTAAAACATATACGTTTTTAACATGGAGTTCTTAGCTGTGCCGATTCATTATTTAAGCTATAATAAAAATAACAATATTTTATCACACAAAATATTTTTTACTGTCACCTGTGTTTAACTTCAGGCCCGCGGACAAAATCTGGCCTTCATTACATGTATACCATGCCCGATGGGTATTGACAACCGCAAAATTTTATTCTGCCCGATAGGGAATTTTTAAGTCAACACATTTTAATAACATTTTTTATAGGAAATCTCAAACGAGTCTTCATTGTGGTATCTCCTATAAAAAAATATAATTTGTTTTTTTTTTTAAAATCCCTTTCTTTATTGGACAATATTTCTTTTCTTCCAGAAAATTTGAAAGCTTGTTTCTTAACCCAATTGCGAAATATGTAGCAATAGCAACTTTAAATTTAAGGATTACGCAGATAAAAATACTAGGGGATAGGTTACTCAAGGCAAATTACGATAATGTAAGACCGTTACATTTCAGTTATTTAATTTGTGTAGTCACGACATTCTTCAGTCTACACATGGCTATAATTTAAAACTCGACTAGTTGTGACTATCTGCACAAGCATATTTTTTTTAGCTATAAAATAAAATTTGACTAGTTGTGACTATCTGTGAGAGGAAAAGTTTTCTGTGAATAAGATTAAAAAACATTAAAAACCCCACAGAAGTCATCAAGTAATAGACAGTTGAACACACGACAATCTCAATGACTCAGACGATATCAATTACTCAGACGATCTCAATGACTCAGACAATCTCAAAGACTCAGACAATCTCAATGAATCAGACAATCTCAATGAATCAGACAATCTCAATGAATCAGACAAT
>MUZC01001569.1:3510-21989 GCA_002072015.1 Radix auricularia
GCCCAAAAGTAAATTACATTAGAATTTTAGTGCCCTATAGCATTTTAATATGGGCTACCAAGATTTTGTTAACAAATTTTGGTTAAAATCAATTATTTTACACAAAACCTAAAGCATAAACTTAATTAAAGAAAAGAAAGACATGATGGGGCTCATTCAAAGCCAGATGTAAAGTTAAAAACGATGTTCATTTCAAATTGCATGATAATGGATATATTTGTCGTTGATTAAATATTGAATTGACAAAATCTCTTAAACATTAATCACCCCCCCCCCTAAAAAAGACTATTGGCACCCCAAGCCCCGAAGAAATGGTCATTAAAAATTCAGGGCCTTATAGTATTTTAATATTTGCTATCAAGTTTTTTTAAACAAAATTTGGTTAAGATCCATCAATTTACCAAGTAGCTAGTACTTAACCTATTTTTCTATTGCTCATATAAGCAAAAAATGTCATTATGGGCCACCGGCGCCCCATGTGTGTTTAATTGACGAAGAAAATTACCTGTTAACTTCCTGGGAGTGTACGCAATAGTCTGCAAAAATGCTATTTCGACCGAATACATGGTTTAGTGAGCTATACACCAGCACCGATTGGGCTGCTATTAGGGGTTAACGGCTCTATGGTATTTTAATATTGGCTATCAAGAATATAATTGCAAAATGTGGTTAAGATCCATCAATATAGCAAATTGTTAGCGCTTAAAATAATTTTTATATAGCTAATTTTAGCACACAAAAAAAAAACATTATCGGCCCACGGCGCCGCTTTAGTGTTAAATAGAGAAAAAAAGTAGCAGTTACCATTCTTGAAGGGTACTCATCGGTCACAAACATTTTCATGACGATGGGATACATATTTTATTCAGCTTTAAACGACATACACTCACACACACAATATAGAGATAGTTATAGAATAAAAAAAAACATATTTAGGGGCCCCCGACCACATTAAGTGCAAGATATCAATTTAAAAAACCTGTTCATTTTTATTCCATTTCATTACGAATATATTTATCGAGATTGTTAAAAATGAATGGGAAAAATATCTTTAAAATTTAAGAAAAAGACATCTGGGGCCCCCCTGCCCCGATGAAAAGGACTTATCATTATTTGTTAAGAATTTTAATAATTAAATTTAGGGATAAAATCTTAAACGTTTACTAAAACTGGTAATTTTGGCCCCGAAACCTGAAGAAGTTGCCATTAGGACTTTAGTGCCCTATAATATTTTAATATTGACTATCCATGTAAAGCACTGTGAGCCTGGCTCCTTGCTGGGATACAGCGCTATATAAATCATCATTTTATTATTATTATTATTATTATCCAGTATTTATATACCAAGTTTGGTTAAGATCCATCAATGTAGCAAGTAGCTATCACTTAAACTAATTTTTATATAGCTTATATAGGCAAAAAAGACATTAAGGGCCCCAGGGGCCCATTCAGGGCAATATATAAAGTTCAAAACAACAGTTTATTTTAAGATGGATAATAATGGATACATTTATCATTATTTGTCAAGACCTTTAATAATTGAATAGTAAAAAAATTCGTAAACGTTTAAGAAAACACGTATTTTGGGCCCCCAGCCTCGAAGGAGTTGCCATTTGGAACTTAGTGCACTTTTGTATTAAAATAATGGCTATCAAGAATTTAATTGCAAAATTTGGTTAAGATCAATCAAAAAAGCAAGTAGTTAGCGATTAAAGTATTTTTTATAAAGCTCATATAAACAAAAATTCACATTTGGGGCCCCCGGCGCCCCTTTAGTGTTAGATTGAGAAAAAAAAGTAGCCAGTTACCATTCCGAGAGGGTACTCAACAGTCTTAAAAATTTTCATGACGATCGGATGAATAGTTTAGTCAGTTACCACGGACAAGCACACACACACACACACACACACACAGACATATTTTCATTTATATATATATATATATTTCAAAGTCAACATGTGAATTAGGATTGAAATAAAACATATTTTTATTTTCTAGACGTATTTTAATATATGAACATTTTTTCATTCGTATTATAACAGTTAAATCAAACATGCTTTAAATAAAAGGGATAGCCCCTTAGAGCTTTAAATAAAAGGGATAGCCCCTCAGAGCTTTAAATAAAAGGGATAGCCCCTCAGAGCTTTAAATAAAAGGGATAGTCCCTTAGAGCTTTAAATAAAAGGGATAGTCCCTCAGAGCTTTAAATAAAAGGGATCGCCTCTCAGAGCTTTAAATAAAAGCGATAGTCCCTCAGAGCTTTAAATAAAAGGGATAGTCCCTCAGAGCTTGAAATAAAAGGGATCGCCCCTTAGAGCTTTAAATAAAAAGGATCGCCCTTCAGAGCTTTAAATGAAAGGGATCGCCCTTCAGAGCTTTAAATAAAAGGAATCGCCCTTCAGAGCTTTATTTGTAACCAATTTTTCACGACTAATTAACACATGTAACAGTTTCTTTTAAAAATTTTCTGGATTTATTTTAACATATTTTGTTGAGATATAACATTTAATGAAATATTTGTTTCATTTCTTTCTGTCTCTGTACATACGTTATTAGCCAGTGAGCTGATTGAGAGAGAGCAACAATGCTTCTTACGGTTACTACCGTTGTTCCTGCACAGAAATACGTTTGATTCGTAGTTTTGTAGTTTTCTCGTCCGACTTTACTAGTAGATGGTCTTGATTTCAAGTATCAACAAAATAATAATTTAGTTAATTTTAAAAAATTTAAAATGTGTGTTTGTGCCCGTTATTTTACGTTCTTTTGAGAACATGGCTGACCATTGGTCAGTGACCAATTACAGTTTATGGTTTACAAGCTAGAGTGGTGGTCTCGGTGGTCTCGTCATCAACGTTAACTCAGGTTGTTTTGATTTCTTCCTTCTTTCGCACCCAACATTTTCATTACACTATCTATGTGCAAGTTTTCGGCGGGGCGTACCTAGTATTTCAAAGTTAAATCTTTAAATAGGAAATATTAAAAAAATAATATTTATTTTAGAATTTTGTGAGTCTTGAATTGGGACATGGAAATTGTTATCCTATCCAAACAAACACTCTATAACCTAATGATAATGCCAGTTAGACTTTTAACAAGAATAATCCTTTGAACACAATAATCTCCTTTATAAAAGGAGCGTCTACAACATATAACTTAATTAAATAATGAAACAAGAATAAGGATTTGACGCGATAATCTCATTTTAACATTGTAATTGTGGGGTTTTTGTTTTGTTTCTTTTTGTTTGTTTTTTGTTGTTGTTTTCTTAAAAATCTTTGTTAAGTTGATTCAAAAAAATATTTTCTTTTTTAATTAATATTTAAGAGACAATTTAAGACACAGACCTTCTCCAAGTCAGCCAGTGATAAATGACTGCAACATAAGAAATTTTACAATTTGGTCTAATCCATAATAATGGTTTTACACCTCATGGTTCTTTTAACCCTCATGATAATATCACTAGTCGTGATGTTGTCAACCCCGTGAGAATGTGGCACCACTTATAATGGTGTCACCCTTATTGTTTGTGTCAACCTCCCGTTATTGTATCAACCCTCGTGATGGTGTCACTCCTCGTGATGCTGTCAACCCCACGAGAATATAACACCCTTTATAATGGTGTCACCCTTCATGATTGTGTCAACCTCCCGTTATTGTATCAACCCTTGTGATGGTGTCACTCCTCGTTATCGTGTCAAGCCCTGCCATTATATCATCTCTCGTGATTGCATCACCCAAGGTGATGTTTTCAATTCTGCTGATAATGTCACACCTCGAATGTATCAGACCCTCGTGATTGTAACTCCAAGTGATGGTGTGAACACCTCATGATTGTGTCACCCCTCGTAAAGGTCTAAACCCTTGGTTATAAAATCCCTTCTGATTGTAACACTCCTCGTGATAGTGTTACCCCTCGTTATTGTATCCCCCCTCACGATGGTGTCACAACACTTGATTGCCACAACCGCTCGTGATTCTATCAAAATATGTGATGGTCAGTGATGGTATCCACTCTTTGTTATGGTATTAAAACCGCGGATCGTGTCAACCCCTCGGTATGTTGTCAACCAATCGGTATCGTGTCAACCCGTCGGGATGCTGTCAACCAATCGGTATCGTGTCAACCCCTCGGGTTTCTGTCAACCAATCGGTATCGTGTCAACCCGTCGGGATGCTGTCAACCAATCGGTATCGTGTCAACCCCTCGGGTTTCTGTCAACCAATCGGTATCGTGTCAACCCCTCGGGATGCTGTCAACCAATCGGTATCGTGTCAACCCTTTGTGATTATATCATCCCTTGTGATTGTGGCACATTTCGTGATGACGTCAAACCATCGGAGTGGTGTCAAAACTTCGGAATGGTGTCAACGACTCGTAATTATATCAATCACTCGTGATTATATCACCCCTCGTGATGGTGTCACTCAGCCAGATAGTGTCTCTCCTCGTGATTGTGTCCCTTCACCTGATGGTGCAACCCTTGATTGTATTATCTCTCATGATGTCAACCTGTCGTGATTGTAACATTCCATGTGATTGAAACACCCAACTTGATGGTGTCACTTCACATGATTTTGTCAACCCGTTGTGATTGTATCATCTCTCGTAATGTATTTAATCCCTAATGATAATGTCAACCCATAGTGATAGTATCAACCCCTAGTGATAGTGTCACCCCTAGTCATAGTGTCAACCCCTAGTGCTAGTGTCAACCCCTACTGATAGTGTCAACCCCTAGTGATGGTGTTATCCCCTCATGTTGATGTCAACCCCTAGTGAAAGTGTCAACCCCTCGTGTAAATGTCAACCTCTCGTTACAGTGTCAACCCTTCGTGATAGTGTACCCAGTGTGATAGCTCATTATTTCCTTATCTCTTGTGTCACGTGGTGTGGTAGCTCATTAGTTCCCTATATCTTGTGCCACGGGGTGCGGTTGTCTCATCCTTGATGCTTGTATAAACCCCCCGTAGTTGTATCATTCTTATGTTTGTCATATCTTTTGTTATTGTATCATTTGTAGTTGTTGTACCATATCAACATTCCTAATGGATGTATCATCACTCGTGGTTGTATCATCCATAATTGTTGCTTCATCCGTAGTGGTTGTTTCATCCCTCGTGCTAGCACCACTCCTTGAGTAAGTATCACTTTTCGTAATGGTATCATCTCTCATAGTGATATCGACGCTTGCAGATATATTTTTCCTCGTGTTTGTATCATCCCTCGTGGTTGTATAAAACCATGTGGTTGTTTAATATCTCGTGGTTGTATCATCCCTCGTTGGTTGTATCAACCCTCGTGTTTGTATCAACCCTCGTGGCTTTATAATCCCTCTTTATTGCATCCTCCCTAGTTGCTATATCATCTCTCATTTATGTATCATACATCGTGGTTGTATTATCTTTCAACGTAGTATCATTCTTTAAAATTGTGTCATCCCTCGAGGTTATATCATCCCTTGAGGTTGTATCATCCCTCGTGTTTGTATCATCCCTCGTGTTTGTATCAACCCTCGTGTTTGTATCAACCCTCGAGGCTTTATAATCCCTCTTTATTGCATCCTCCCTAGTTGCTATATCATCTCTCATTTATGTATCATACATCGTGGTTGTATTATCTTTCAACGTAGTATCGAGGTTATATCATCCCTTGGGGTTGTATCACTACTTGTAATGCTATATCCTCTTGTTGTTGTATCATCTCTCGTTGTTGTATCATCTCTCGTTATTGTATCATCTCTCGTTGTTGTATCATCTCTCGTTGTTGTATCATCTGTCGTTGTTGTATCATCTCTCGTTGTCGTATCATCTCTCGTTGTTGTATCATCTCTCATTGTTGTATTACCTCTCGTTGTTGTATCATCTCTCATTGTTGTATTATCTCTCGTTGTTGTATCATCTCTCGTTGTTGTATCATCTCTCATTGTTGTATTACCTCTTGTTGTTGTATCATCTCTCCTTATTGTATCATCTCTCGTTGTTGTATCACCCCTTGTGTTTAAAATATCCCTTGTGGAAATTAAGGGTTAAATATCATAGAATTATAAACATATGAATGTAGAACATATAATTATGTGTTCACAATGTTAGTTTGAGTTATACATATTTTTATCTGATAATAAAAAACCCAAGTAATATACTAATATTTTTTTACTATAAAACCTTACATACGAAACATAACTATAATGATGTTCATTATAACACAATTTGAAATTACAAAATTTTATTTATGTCTAGTAAAAAAAACAACAAATTACACAGACTATTTGTGTAAGGAAACAATAAATTAAAGCTTTATTATCAACTTCCTCCTTTTTCTTATATTCTATGTCCGTGTTTATTTTAGTCTTTCATTTCTTTTCATTCTATTACATACACTTTAATATGTTTTAATTTTAATATATATGTGTAAGTACATGTTATTGTTTTTGTACTGATGAAGGCATTAGCCGAAACGTCTACCATTAATTGTATTAGTTGATAATAAAGCTTTAATTTATTGTTTCCTTACACAAATAGTCTGTGTAATTTGTTGTTTTTTTTTAATAAAAAAGCTTTATGCAGTCCTATTCTGTATGATATTTTATGTCTAGTAAAACATGTTTAATTTATTGCGCACCGATCGTGCAGTAATTTTCCTTTAGCGCTGCACTAAAAAGTACGGTTAAAATTATCTATGATATTTTTTACGTGATACATTTTAGGTGGATAGATTTAAGTTAGAAACTTTTTTTTCAATTTAATATAAATTTCATTTTTTTTTATTTATGAGGTGTAGCATTATTTTAATGAATAACTAAAATGTTAAATATTTTGTTTACTAAAAATTAGTTATCTGGAAATCTTCATTTAAAGAAAAGATATGTTTAAAAATTGAATTTTTAAAGAAAACTGAAGACTTTCAAAGTTAAGTTACAACTGTTATATAAATTAATGTTAAGCTGTACATTACATGCCGAAATCCTTATTAAGATTTGTCCAACTTTTATTTTCATAAAGTGGCACGCCACTTTACTTCGCTTCGCCCCCATTATAGATCGGGGAAATTATGTCAATAAATCCTTTCCCCTCATACACAGTTTACAATGATAAGAAGCTTATAACATCAGTTCATTATTTTATGTTGCAAAATATTTCATTAAAAATATTACTTTGATCTGAGCGATGAAATTGATTTAATTCACTCAGTTTGTACAATAGACTAAAAACTTAAATACGATTGTATTATTGGTTAAAACTCTGAACTCTTTTTTAAAAAAAAGTATAGTAAAATGATGCACGAGACCAAAATAAAAAAAATTCTTAAAATCTCATCAAATGTTCATTGCTAAGGACTGAACTCATCATTTATTCTAGAATAAAAAAAAAAAGGAAATCCTAAAGTAAAGACTGTCGAAAGGGTCAAAACTCCTTGGGGTTGAACACTTCTGTGTCGAATCATCACTGCGTAGATTTATGTCTCTTTATCTGTTATGTTTACAGATTACCAATATTCTTAGCTGTCTTTATCAGTTTTAATTAACTTACAGATGTGTAAAATAGTATCATTAATAATGGGAAAAAAAAGCCAATAATGTGTAAAATAGTATGTATTAATACTGCTACAGATGTGTAATAAAAAAGTATTATTACTATTGGGACAATAATGAGTAAAATATTACGTTTTAAAACATCTTGTTGCTAATGATTTTTTTTTCATTTTGTTGTGTTAAACCCTGTTATTTCGACGGCCTAGGTGTTACCCAAAAAGAATAGAGATAACCGATGATCAAGATAAACGATAACCAATATGGCGCATAATATTATAATGTGCTAACATTTCTTTATGTATAAGATGTGTGATAATAAGTGAGGATGTAAATGGACATGTTTTTTTTATTACCACAAGTGACCAAGTACGTTTTCTTTATTTGTTTGATGAAATGATCGGCATGCTATAAAAATGTACATACTTGTTTGATGAAGTGATCGGCATGCTATAAAAATGTACATACTTGTTTGATGAAGTGATCGGCATGCTATAAAAATGTACATACATGTTTGATGAAGTGATCGGCATGCTATAAAAATGTACATACATGTTTGATGAAGTGATCGGCATGCTATAAAAATGAACATACATGTTTGATGAAGTGATCGCCATGCTATAAAAATGTACATACATGTTTGATGAAGTGATTGACATGCTAATAAAACGTACATACATGTTTGATGAAGTGATCGGCATGCTATAAAAATGTACATACATGTTTGATGAAGTGATCGGCATGCTATAAAAATGTACATACATGTTTGATGAAGTGACGGGCATGCTATAAAATGTACATACATGTTTGATGAAGTGATCGGCATGCTATAGAAATGTACATACATGTTTGATGAAGTGATCGGCAAGCTATAAAAATGCACATATATGTTTGATGAAGTGATCGGCAAGCTATAAAAATGTACATACATGTTTAATAAAGTGATCGGCATGCTATAAAAATGTACATACATGTTTGATGAAGTGATTGACATGCTATAAAAATGTACATACATGTTTGATGAAGTGATTGACATGCTTTAAAAATGTACCTACATGTTTGTTGAAGTGATTGACATGCTATAAAAATGAACATACATGTTTGATGAAGTGATTGACATGCTATAAAAATGTACATACATGTTTGATGAAGTGATTGACATGCTATAAAAATGTACATACATGTTTGATGAAGTGTTCGGCATGTTATAAAAATGTACATACATGTTTGATGAAGTGATCGGCATGCTATTAAAATGTACATACATGTTTGATTAAGTGATTGGCATGCTATAAAAATGTACATACATGTTTCATGAAGTGATCGGCAAGCTAAAAAAATGCACATACATGTTTGATGAAGTGATCGGCATTCTATAGAAATGTACATGCATGTTCGATGAAGTGATCGGCAAGCTATAAAAATGCACATACATGTTTGATGAAGTGATCGGCAAGCTATAAAAATGTACATACATGTTTGATGAAGTGATCGGCATGCTATAGAAATGTACATACATGTTTGATGAAGTGAACGGCAAGCTATAAAAATGCACATTCATGTTTGATGAAGTGATCGGCAAGCTATAAAAATGTACATACATGTTTGATGAAGTGATCGGCATGCTATAAAAATGTACATACATGTTTGATGAAGTGATTGGCATGCTATAAAAATGTACATACAAGTTTGATGAAGTGATTGGCATGCTATAAAAATGTACAAAAATGTTTGATGAAGTGATCGGCATGCTATAAAAATGTACATACATGTTTGATGAAGTGATCGGCATGCTATAAAAATGTACATACATGTTTGATGAAGTGATCGGCATGCTATAAAAATGTACATACATGTTTGCTAACAACAAAAAGTGAGTAAGAGTCGTCTCCCCTTTCATTGCGTCAGCGAACTTCTTTCAGCCATTTGTTGACAAGTTTTATTTTGGTATCGTGTTTAATTCCTATAGCCTCACATGGACAAAATAATTCTACGCCAGCAAGTCTTTGAGTAAGGAGGTGTGGTGTAGGGCTTAAAGGTTATGGATTAACAGTTGATAAGATTATCACGTGACTAAACCACCGGAAATAGACTAAGATGTTTCTAGGGATATTTGAAAAACATTGTCTAGGGCAAGTACGACTTATTAATAAAATACCGAGTAAATATTTTCCAAAATCTGGAACTATCAGAGAAAAAATAAAAATGTTCCCACACAGAAGTCATTACTAACAACCTTTTATATTTACTTGCTAATAAACTATTCTTTTGAGTTTTAGGATCTTCAATTAAAAATAATAAAAATGTATTTATTGATCTGTCAATGTGGTTATAGAGTAACAATTTAATGAATTAAAGTTTTATTTCATATCATTTAATATATGTACAAATGGAAATGTTTGCATGGCTCTCGATTCTCATCTGCTGCCTTGAAATCGGGGCCTTGCAAATCGTATACTGCCTTGGGCTAGGGGCCCAGCATATCGTAAGCTGACTTGGGCTCGGGGCCCCGCATATCGTATTCTGCCTTGGGCCCCGCATACTCTAGGGCTCGCCATGAATGAAATACGTTAAGAATCGTTTGCTAAGCTCACAGTCTTCTACACAACTTGAAGCTTTTATTCTTATATCAACAGAAATTGATGTTTTAAGTGAACTGAATATTGAAATTATTATAGATCTCTAGCCCAAATGGCACCCTACTTAAAGAATTTGCTTATACTATAAACACCATCACAGTGAGTCTGAACAAAAGTGATTAATAACTTGAATTCTTGATGTTTTGGTTATAAATATAAATTATAAATGCGATTTATATATTTTTAGTTTTGTTAATTTATCTTGCAGTTTTAAAAGGTAGAAATGACTACGAAGGCCTCGGCCCTCAGGTTTGTAATTTGTAAAGTTATCAATGACTTTTGAGGCCTCGGCACTCAGGTTTGCAATTTGTAAAGTTATCCCTGACTTTGGAGGCCTCGGCACTCAGGTTTGTAATTTGTAAAGTTATCCATGAGTTTGGAGGCCTCGGTCCTCAGGTTTGTAATTTGTAAAGTTATCCATGAGTTTGGAGGCCTCGGCCCTCAGGTTTGTAATTTGTAAAGTTATCCATGAGTTTGGATGACTCGGCCCTCAGGTTTGTAATTTGTAAGGTTATCAATGACAAAGAAGGCCTCGGCCCTCAGGATTGTAATTTTTAAAGTTATCCATGAATATAGAGGCCTCGGCTCTCAGGTTTGTAATTTTTAAAGTTATCCATCACTTTGGAGGGTTTTAGGTTTAAAAAAAAATGCACAAAGAAAATTAAAGTTGCTTAGATAGGGCCACTTTTTGTTTGCTTCCCGGGCCGCTTTTTGTTTGTTTCCCGGGCGCTTTTTGTTTGTTTCCCGCGCCGCTTTTTGTCCTGTTTCCCGGGCCGCTTTTTGTCCTGTTTCCCGGGCGCTTTTTGTCCTGTTTCCCGGGCCGCTTTTTGTCATGTTTCCCGGGCGCTTTTTGTCCTGTTTCCCGGGCCACTTTTTGTTTGTTTCCCGGGCGCTTTTTCTTTGTTTCCCAGGCCGCTGTTTGTTTGTTTCCCGGGCCACTTTTTGTATGTTTCCCGGGCGCTTTTTGTTTGTTTCCAGGGCCGCTTTTTGTTTGTTTCCCGGACGCTTTTTGTTTGTTTCCCGGGCCGCTTGAACTCCCCAGACCCCCCCTAAAGATAACGTTGTGTGTCAAAACAATCAAAATCTTTAAAAACGCTGCTAGATTTCAACACAGTTATAAAACATATTTTTAATTTCTCTTATTAAAAAAATGCGCTCTAATATGTGAAATGTTTTGGTAAAGTTGAATGAAAAACTCTGGTAAGTCTAGAATGAACAGTAAACTACTTCTGAACATAATTTATTTGTTTTATAAATCTGTCTTGAAATAACTGTACCATAAAATTTTTTAGATATACAAAATTAAAACGGAAAGTGAAATAATATTTAGCTTTCTCATTTAGATACGAAAGCAAAAATTAATGATTTGCTACTAATTATGCCATCGCGCCCTTAAATTTCATAGCATTTTGTGTTACGTGTTCAAAAATATTAATTAACACATGTAACTTGTTTAAATCGTTTTCCATTTGTTTCCAAAAATAAAATAAATTTAAATCATACTCTTATTTCAAGTTGACATGTTCTTTTTGGTGTTTTTTCCCCTCTGTTTAGAGGGCTCGAAGTTAAGTGGCGTGCCACTTAGTTAAATTGGGTTTTATAGTTGAATTTGTAACTCATGTGAACAGTGCGGAAACAAAATTTAGTCAAGCATCTGCATATAAGTAGATATATAAAGTGTATAGTTTTTTTTAATGAATTAAACATTATTATTAAATTTATTTTATAATCATATTTTATTTTTCCATCGTATTATCTAAGTTACATAAAAAAACAAACAAATATTGTAACATACGATAATAAAAAATCGGTAAAGATTCTTATTTGTTTGCATAAACTTTTAAAATATACATATCGAAAATCCTTTTTTTGACGTCTCTTAAAAGTTAAATTCCATAACAAGTACATCTCTACTGGTGCGTTTTGGTGCGACGGTGACAGGAAATGTATAGCGATATTATTTATTTTTTCTGATTGACTGAAAAACAAAAATTATCGTTTTTAAATGAAGACAAAAAACCAAGGCTGACAGCCATTTCTTTTTAAAGTCAGATATATGGATGTAGTCTATTGTATAGATCTAGCTAAAGTCAGCTATATGGATGTAGTTTATTGTAAAGATATTGCCAAAGTCAGCTATATGGATGTAGTCTATTGTATAGATCTAGCCAAAGTCAGCTATATGGATGTAGTTTATTGTAAAGATATTGCCAAAGTCAGCTATATGGATGTAGTCTACTGTAAAGATCTAGCCAAAGTCAGCTATATGGATGTAGTCTATTGTAAAGATCTAGCCAAAGTCAGCTATATGGATGTAGTCTATTGTAAAGATCTAGACAAAGTCAGCTATATGGATGTAGTCTATTGTAAACATCTAGCCAAAGTCAGCTATATGGATGTAGTCTATTGTAAAGATCTAACCAAAGTCAGCTATATGGATGTAGTCTATTGTAAACATCTAGCTAAAGTCAGCTATATTGATGTGTCAATTTTAACATTTGTCATCACAAACCTTTCCATAATTATAACTTTTATTATATTGATAAAAAAACGGTCGTTTGTGTTTAACGGGGTTCTCTTTCTATTTTTAATTAAGCATCGTAAAAATGAGTTGTCTGTTATGGGGGGGGGGGGGCTAGAAAAGACATATCAATGTAACGTTTATATATAACAACTAATTATATACTTATTCTTACACAAGTAAGTTGTACAGATTTTATACGAGTATTCCTTTTGACGAGTAAGAAGTAAGACAAAAAATTGACATAAACTGTTGAGTTATCTTGTACTTGTTTAAAGTAAACAACTTGTAGGTGATATACTTTAGTGCCTCGTGTATGTGTATGTATAGGCCTTATACTTTAGTGTCTCGTGTATGTGTATGTATAGGCCTTATACTTTAGTGTCTCGTGTATGTGTATGTATAGGCCTTATACTTTAGTGTCTCGGGTATGTGTATGTATAGGCCTTATACTTTAGTGTATTGTGTATGTATAGGCCTTATACTTTAGTGTCTGGTGTATGTGTGTGTATAGGCATTATACTTTAGTGTCTCGTGTATGTGTATGTATAGGCCTTATACTATAGTGTCTCGTGTATGTATATGCCTTATACTTTAGTGTCTTGTGTATGTGTATATATAGGACTTATACTTTAGTGTCTGGTGTATGTGTGTGTATAGGCATTATACTTTAGTGTCTTGTGTATGTGTATGTATAGGCCTTATACTTTAGTGTCTCGTGTATGTATAGGCCTTATACTTTAGTGTCTCGTGTATGTGTATGTATAGTCCTTATACTTTAGTGTCTCGTGTATGTGTATGTATTGGCCTTATACTTTAGTGTCTCGTGTATGTGTATGTATTGGCTTTATACTTTAGTTTCTCTTGTATGTGAATGTATAGGCCTTATACTTTAGTGTATCGTCTATGTGTATGTATAGACCTTATACTTTAGTGTCTCGTGTATGTGTATGTATAGGCCTTATACTTTAGTGTCTCGTGTATGTGTAGGTATAGGCCTTATACTTTAGTGTCTCGTGTATGTGTATCTATAGGCCTTTTACTTTAGTGTCTTGTGTATGTGTATGTATAGCCCTTATACTAAAGTGTCTCGTGTATGTGTATGTATAGGCCTTATACTTTATTGTCTCGTGTATGTGTATTTATAGCCCTTATACTTTAGTGTCTCTTGTATGTGTATTTATAGGCCTTATACTTAAGTGTCTCGTGTATGTGTATGTATAGGCCTTATACTTTAGTGTCTCGTCTATGTGTATGTATAGACCTTATACTTTAGTGTCTCGTGTATGTGTATGTATAGGCCTTATACTTTAGTGTCTCGTGTATGTGTATGTATAGGCCTTATACTTTAGTGTCTCGTGTATGTGTATTTATAGGCCTTATACTTATGTGCCTCGTGTATGTGTATGTATAGGCCTTATACTTTAGTGTCTCGTGTATGTGTATGTATTGGCCTTATACTTTAGTGTCTCGTGTATGTGTATTTATAGGCCTTATACTTTAGTGTCTCGTGTATGTGTATGTATAGGCCTTATACTTTATTATCTCTTGTATGTGTATCTATAGGCCTTATAATTTAGTGTCTGCTGTATGTGTATTTATAGGCCTTATACTTTAGTGATTCGTGTATGTGTATGTATTGGAATTATACTTAAGTGTCTCGTGTATGTGTATGTATAGGCCTTATACTTTAGTGTCTTGTGTATGTGTATGTATAGGCCTTATACTTTAGTGTCTTGTGTATGTGTATGTATAGGCCTTATACTTTAGTGTCTCGTGTATGTGTATCTATAGGCCTTATACTTAATTGTCTCGTGTATGTGTATCTATAGGCCTTTTATTTTAGTGTCTTGTGTATGTGTATGTATAGGCCTTATACTTTAGTGGCTCGTGTATGTGTATGTATAGGCCTTATACTTTAATGTCTTGTGTATGTGTATGTATAGGCCTTATACTTTAGTGTTTCATGTATGTGTATGTATAGGCCTTATACGTGAGTGTCTTGTGTATGTGTAAGTATAGGCCTTATAATTTAGTGTTTCATGTATGTGTATGTATAGGCCTTATACTTTAGTGTCTTGTGTATGTGTATGCAGAGGCCTTATACTTTAGTGTCTCGTGTATGTGTATCTATAGGCCTTATACTTAATTGTCTCGTTTATGTGTATCTAAAGGCCTTTTACTTTAGTGTCTCGTATATGTGTATGTATAGGCCTTATACTTTAGTGTCTCGTGTATGTGTATGTATAGGCCTTATACTTTAGTGTCTCGTGTATATGTATGTATAGGCCTTATACTTTAGTGTCTTGGGTATGTGTATGTATAGGCCTTATATTTTAGTGTCTTGTGTATGTATAGGCCTTGTACTTTAGTGTCTTGTGTATGTGTATGTATTGGCCTTATACTTTAGTGTCTCGTGTATGTGTATGTATAGGCCTTATACTTTAGTGTCTGGTGTATGTGTATGTATTGGCCTTATACTTTAGTGTCTCGTGTATGTGTATCTATAGGCCTTATACTTTAGTGTCTAGTGTATGTGTATGTATTGGCCTTATACTTTAGTGTCTCGTGTATGTGTATGTATAGACCTTATACTTTAGTGTCTCGTGTATGTGTATGTATTGGCTTTATACTTTAGTTTCTCGTGTATGTGTATGTATAGGCCTTATACTTTAGTGTCTCGTGTATGTGTATGTATAGGCCTTATACTTTAGGGTCTCGTGTATGTGTATTTTAAGCCTTATACTTTAGTGTCTCGTGTATGTGTATGTATAGGCCTTATACTTTAGTGTCTCATGTATGTGTATGTATAGGCTTTATACTTTAGTGTCTCGTGTATGTGTATGTATATGCCTTATACTTAAGTGTCTCTTGTATGTGTATGTATAGGCCTTATACTTTAGTGTCTCGTGTATGTGTATGTATAGGCCTTATACTTTAGTGTCTTGTGTATGTGTATGTATAGGCCTCATACTTTAGTGTCTTGGGTATGTGTATGTATAGGCCTTATACTTTAGTGTCTTGTGTATGTATAGGCCTTGTACTTTAGTGTCTTGTGTATGTGTATGTATAGGCCTTTTACTTAAGTGTCTCGTGTATGTGTATGTATAGGCCTTATACTTTAGTGTCTTGTGTATGTGTATGTATAGGCCTTATACTTAAGTGTCTCTTGTATGTGTATGTATAGGCCTTATACATTAGTGTCTCGTGTATGTGTATGTATAGGCCTTATACTTTAGTGTCTTGTGTATGTGTATGTATAGGCCTCATACTTTAGTGTCTTGTGTATGTGTATGTATAGGCCTTTTACTTAAGTGTCTCGTGTATGTGTATGTATAGGCCTTATACTTTAGTGCCTCGTGTATGTATTGGCCTTATACTTTAGTGTCTCCTGTATGTGTATGTATGCATAGGCGGCACTTGCATTAGTGTTACCCAGTGTGGTAGCACATGGTGTTACCCCTTCACGACTTCCCAGTGCTGTAGCTCATGGTGTCATACCGTCACAACGTACCCAGTTCTGTAGCTCATGGTGTTATACCCTCACGACTTACCCAGTGCTGTAGCTCATGGTGTCATACCCTCACAAATTACCCAGTGCGGTAGCTCCTAGTATTATACCCTCACAACTTACCCAGTGCTGTAGCTCATGGTGTTATACCCTCACAACTTACCCAGTGCTGTAGCTCATGGTGTTATACCCTCACAACTTACCCAGTGCTGTAGCTCATTGTGTTATACCCTCACGACTTACCCAGTGCTGTAGCTCATGGTGTTATGCCCCGGACGATACCATTAGGATGGTGACTTCAAAGCCTAAAAGTTTTCTGTGTTTGATTTCATGTGAGAAAAAATATCCCGTAAATATTTGTAAAAATATTGTTCAAATTATGCGGAACTTTTAGCGCGACAGGACACAACAAGTTAATGTAAGGGATTTCATTTTTTAAAAAAACCCGTAAAAAACCAAGTTTGTCATTATAACTCCTTTAGATACGATACATAACTAACATAATATGCAGGGCAAAACTATCCGAAAATACAAAATTCAATGTCAGTAAAACGTGTTTAATATAATGCGCACCAATCGTGTTAATATTTTTAAAAAGTAATGTCATTGTAATGCGCACCTCATTGCGCGATATAAAAGGTTTTTGAACTTATTACGCACCACAACACTCTGTCTCAAATATTAACTTGATATTGAGATAAATAGAATAATTTAAAATTCAATAATTCAATTACTGTCAATTCGATCGATCTGATAACTTAATACATCCTCTTTATTATTGGCATGAGTATGCCTGCAAAAACTCACTAGCTTACGAGAAAATGGGTTAAAAATCGATGCAAAATATTTATTTGGTTAATATAAAGTATTTACAAAGATTAATAGCGTCATAGCTGGCGTGCACTAAAATTATTTTAGCGCCGCACTAAAAAGCACTGGTCTTTATGTATGTTTTTTTAGCGGATTTTCGAGATGTCGAAATCGCTATTGCACCCGTTTTGTCCGTCCGTCCGTCTGTCATCACCCTTGATCACAGTATCCATAAGTCCTAGACCCATGATGTATATATGTTTTTTGTATGTCCTGACCTGCCATTTGTGCATCAACACTCAGTTACTCGATCCGTTTAAAAACCCCGTTAAAACTACCAAAAAATATTTCGAATCGAGAGGTAACACTAGCGCAGGGAACGGCCGCCATTGCCGGTGTTGCAAAATAAATCCTCCCCCATACAGAGTCTCCCCCAGGAGATTCCATTTTAAAACAAACTCTCCCCCGGAGAAAATATTTTACTCCCAGTTAAAATAAATCCTCCCCTACCCTGTAAAATAATTTCTCCCCCAAAATAAATCCGCCCCCATCACACTTTCGATATTAAACACAGTGATCATTGAAAAACAAAAGAATATAGAATACTTACTTTTGTATTGCTGTTATATTCATAATTGTTTACTATAATACTATTTATAGTAGTGGCGTAGATATACAGAGATATGAGTGGGTGGGGACCATACCGTTTGACACTTCTCAGGGGCGTAACATAATTTGAAAAATTGATTAATTACTTGATTTTTTACCCACAGTACAAATAGACGCACATGGAGTTTTTGGAGTTTTTGGTGTATAAGGGCAATTGTTTTGTTTCATAAAGCAGGGATTAAGTCCTTTAAGGCCAAGTCACACAAACATCGGGCTTTCAGACATCCTTTTGTGAAGTCGTTGGATAGGGGGTGGGAGTGACCCAATTAAGTAAAGGCACAGGGGGGCGGCATAAATCACGCTGCGCAACTGACCTGTTTAACCTATAACCCGATTATACAGTGTTTTTTTTTTAACTCTTTAAATGCAGTGTGTTGAGAGAAGCAGGAGCGAGGTTTAAAAAGAAGGGTGGTGCTGACATCAGTGGGTGACACTATAACAAGGGGTGACATCCTTGTATGTGGCACTGGAAGAATCGGGGAGTTTTATTGGTTTAGTCGTGATGGGATGACACATTTGGCTTATAGCAGTGGTTTACGCAAAACGTATTGCCGCTTTTGGGGAGACAGCTTCACTAATAATATATAAATAATAAGTTATTCTTTTAATAAATGCACCGAGACGTTTTTTAACTATCAAACTATCAAATTTAAAAATCCAATAATTTACTAAACATTGGCTTCTGGTTTTTAAATTAAAATATTTTTCAACATTGATTTATAAATGCTACAATAATAATGTGTCAGATTATTTCTATGACTACAAACAAAAAACAAAACAAATGATTATAACAACACAGCCTT
>MUZC01001569.1:25281-49130 GCA_002072015.1 Radix auricularia
ACATTTATTTTATAACAGCTGTTGAATCTACACATTTATAAACGTTCTGTTAATACCAGGAAAGTGGACACAATCATTTATAACAACTGTGTTAGTAAGGAAGAAATTTGATTCTTAACATTTTATGAACTTTGTGTTAACAAAAAAGAGAGTAGAGATTTTAGATATTTTTAACAACGGATAATGTCATATACTGTGTTATGAGTAAAAACCTTGACGTTTTTCTTTATATGAATACTTTTTGTACATTATATAACTGTATGTATTTTATATGTTGTAGGCGTTTACTTTAAATGTTTGGGACATCAATAATTCTGGGAATCGCTTGAAAAGAAGAACTAAATTCTCAGATCTATATCGTGTTTATGTGTGCCTACCAGATAGACACAAAATGTCCATAGGATTCAGTATAGTCCAGGAGATTTAACTTTTAAAATTTATTTCTAACTAGATTCGAGCCGCGGGGTAACATAGTGTTCAAGAATAGAGCAAATAACCGGGGGAAATAACGGAACTAACAGCAGCACGTAGAAATGAAAAGATCGCGAGTGAACGTTGGGAATGGGAGGAACACCTGACACAATGTTGTTCTAGAGACATGCGCACTGTGGTTAGTTTTACCTGCTACAAACCATATACCAAACTTGTCTACCAATCATAAACAGTGATTGACTGACTCTATCGACAACCGACATTGTAAGAAACTCTTTTCAACCGCAACCACACAAGATTGGGATGGCTTATCTTATTGGTTGCTTCTTATAATACTAGTGACCACACAAGATTGGGATGGCTTATCTTATTGGTTGCTTCTTATAATACTAGTGACCACACAAGATTGGCATGGCTTATCTTATTGATGGCTTCTTATAATACTAGGCGCCAATTTTTTCAAAAGTCCAAATAACTAATTGTTGTTAAACTTCCTGAAATGAATTCAAAGTATTTTATTACATTATAAATGATAAAATCATATTTTTAGATAGCTACCTTTTCCAAATTAAAAAAATAACTTCAAACAATTGCCTCATAATTTTACGACTCGGAACATACCATGCTTTCTTAACTGCTATGGAATGTTGCGTTAATGAGGCAGACAGAGAGTAAGTCACTTGAGCTTCTATTTATTTATCTATAGAGGCGCCCCACGACTTTATGTGAAGTATATAGGTTCAAGAATTTCACCCGTAATCATAGAATATTTTTTGTTTTCCTCGTAGTGCACTTTCTGTATGTAAATAAAAAGCTTGTCTTTTTTTATTTTCAAATGTGATTTTGTCCAGTTTTAAAAACTCATAAAACAAATGTGGGTATTAAAAGGGACATAATTGATCAAAAGAATGCTTGAATAATCAAACCTCGTGTTGCTCTCCTTGTTTTATCACGGAGTATAAAGCACGCCTCAGTTCCAACAGCCAATGAAAATCAAGTTAGTTGAATGTGCACATCACGTGATATAAACATCGTCCGAGTTTGCATTACAGAGCCATAGTATAATCACGTGACCAAGGTCCATTATCGCACACAGTCTTCACATGTTAACCTTACGTCGATGGGCTGGAGAGGACATGCCCTATTTTTTATTGGTTCTAGCATCCCCGCCTTCACCTTGAAAATTACAATGTCGAGAGGCATTGTGTGAAAAATAGAACGAAATATAGACTAAAAACTAAAAATGAATTTAATCTATCTAAGGTTCATTCGATCAAACTGAAATTTTGATTACAATGCATTGTGGTAAAATTTTGAGATCCCTAGGACCACTGAGAGTGATATAATTGTACAAGATTTGATAGCCACAGTCACCTATATGGATATCTATTTTAAAGGTATAGGCACAGTCACCTATATGGATGTCTATTTTAAAGATAAAACCACATTCACCTATATGGATGTCTATTTTAAAGATATAGCCACAGTCATCTATATGGATGACTATTTTAAAGATATAGCCAAAGTCACCTATATGGGTGTCTATTTTAAAGATATAGCCACATTCATCAATATGGATATCTATTTTAAAGATATAGCCACAGTCATCTATATGGATGTCTATTTTAAAGATATAGCCACATTCCCCTATATGGATGTCTTTTTTAAAGATATAGCAAAAGTCACTTATATGGAATTCTATTTTAAGAATATAGCCACAGTCACCTATATGGATGTCTATTTTAAAGATATAGCCACATTCACCTACATGGATGTCTATTTTATAGATATAACCACATTCCCCTATATGGATGTCTTTTTTAAAGATATAGCCACAGTCACCTATATGTATATCTATTTTTAAGATATAGCCACAGTCACCTATATGGATGTCTTTTTTAAAGATATAGCCACAGTGACCTATATGGATGTCTTTTTTAAAGATATAGCCACAGTCACCTATATGTATATCTATTTTAAAGATATAGCCACATTCCCCTATATGGATGTCTTTTTTAAAGATATAGCCACAGTGACCTATATGGATGTCTTTTTAAAAGATATAGCCACAGTAACCTATATGGATGTCTTTTTTATAGATATAGTCACAGTCAGTTATATGGATGTCTATTTTAAAGATATAGCCACAGTCTCCTACATGGATGTCATCTATTTTAAATCTCGCTAGTTCATCTTGACTATACTGTTTTTAACTCCAGCGTCTGTTCTGAGTTCATATTGACTATAATGTTTTTAACTCCGGTGTTTAGTTCTGAGTTCATCTTGACTATAATGTTTTTAACTCCAGCGTTCAGTTCTGAGTTCATCTTGACTATAATGTTTTTAACTCCAGCGTTCAGTTCTGAGTTCATCTTGACTATAATGTTTTTAACTATAGCGTTCAGTTCTGAGTTCATCTTGACTATAATGTTTTTAACTATAGCGTTCAGTTCTGAGTTCATCTTAACTATAATGTTTTTAACTAAAGCGTTCTGTTCTGAGTTCATCTTAACTATAATGTTTTTAACTCCAGCGTTCTGTTCTGAGTTCATCTTGACTATAATGTTTTTAACTCCAGCGTTCAGTTCTGAGTTCATCTTGACTATAATGTTTTTAACTCCAGCGTTCTGTTCTGAGTTTATCTTGACTATAATGTTTTTAACTCCAGCTTTCAGTTCTGAGTTCATCTTGACTATAATGTTTTTGACTCCAGCGTTCAGTTCTGAGTTCATCTTAACTATAATGTTTTTAACTCCAGCGTTCTGTTCTGAGTTCATCTTAACTATAATGTTTTTAACTCCAGCGTTCTGTTCTGAGTTCATCTTGACTATAATGTTTTTAACTCCAGCGTTCGGTTCTGAGTTCATCTTGACTATATTGTTTTTAACTCCAGCGTTCAGTTCTGAGTTCATCTTGACTTTAATGTTTTTAACTCCAGCGTTCAGTTCTGAGTTCATCTTGACTATAATGTTTTTAACTCCAGCGTTCAGTTCTGAGTTCATCTTATTTATAATGTTTTTAACTCCAGCGTTCTGTTCTGAGTTCATCTTATTTATAATGTTTTTAACTCCAGCGTTCAGTTCTGAGGTCATCTTGACTATAATGTTTTTAACTCCAGCTTTCAGTTCTGAGTTCATCTTGACTATAATGTTTTTAACTCCAGCGTTCAGTTCTGAGTTCATCTTAACTATAATGTTTTTAACTCCAGCGTTCAGTTCTGAGTTCATCTTGACTATAATGTTTTTAACTCCAGCGTTCAGTTCTGAGTTCATCTTGACTATACTGTTTTTAACTCCAGCGTTCAGTTCTGAGTTCATCTTGACTATAATGTTTTTAACTCCAGCGTTCAGTTCCGAGTTCACTTATCTGACTAAAGTGACGTCCTCAAAAGAAAACACATAAAGCTTTATAACAACAAATTAATACGTAACAGCAGAACAAAATATATTTAAAATTGATTGACGTTAGATGTTATATCGTAGTTATGGCTAAGTTTTTATATTTGCCATTAATTTTAGGGGTGAGACTGCAATCAGGCTTATAAAAAATGAAATGGAAAAGACGTTAACAAGGTAAGGGTTAGCCTAACAGGACGTAGCAAAAGAACGTTTCGGCAAAGAGCTTTTTTCTACGGACATACAATACACAAATAAAACAAATATAAAAATTAAATTAGAACCTTAGCTGCGTTGAAATCCAAAGAATCGTGGAAGATTTGGATAGAGAAAATCTGTGGTTGATGATCTTTAAGGAGATTCCAACTTTATGAGCTTTTCTAGAGATAACCTAAAATGTCACTTTGTCATTGTATCCCTAAGTACAGGGATCGAAGTCAAGTGGTGATCCGCTTGAAAGATGATGCTGGAGAACCTATGAGAATGGCCAACACAAATTTGTTAGCAAGACACATTTCTAATCTTAGTGTAATTATATTACAGTTTTCGTACACTTAAATAAAAACTATATTTGTACAGTTTGTTTTATTTAAATTTAATTTTAGTACTCAAATATTGTTGATACTATTAAAAAGGAGGTTTTTGTTTCAAGATTTAAAAATAAAATATATCATGATATTGTAAATTAAATTTCAAATGGATTACACACAAAAAATTCTAAATTTGCGACCTAAAGCTTCTCAAATATATCCTTAAAATAAATAAATTTGTTTTGATGCTTTGTGGTGCATCGTTGTTGGTCCGCAGACTTTAAATGCACACCAGATATTAAAATATTACTTTTTTTAAAAATAATTCTTTATTGCGTGGGACTATAGTGACCATATGTATGTGTATATTTAAAATTAATGAGTTTACAGACTTGGTTGTCAGCGGGAAACATCTTTACTGCCTGGGTTGTAGGCGGAGAGCTTATTTACAGCAAGGGTTGTAAGTTGGGAGCTTATTTATAGCCAAGGTTGTAAATGGGGAGGTTATTTAAAGCAAAGGTTGTAAGTGGGGAGGTTATTTATAGCCAAGGTTGTTAGTGGGAGCTTATTTATAGCCAAGGTTGTAAATGGGGATGTTATTTATAGCAAAGGTTGTAAGTGGGGAGGTTATTTATAGCCAAGGTTGTTAGTGGGAGCTTATTTATAGCAAAGGTTGTAAGTGGGGAGGTTATTTTTAGCCAAGGTTGTTAGTGGGAGCTTATTTATAGCCAAGGTTGTAAGTGGGGAGGTAACTTATAGCCAAGGTTGTAAATGGGGAGGTTATTTATAGGCAACGTTGTAAGTGGAGAATTTATTTATAGCCAAAAGTGTTAGTGGGAGCTTATTTATATCAAGGGTTGTAAATGGGGAGCTTAATTTTAACGAAGGTTTTTTGTGGAAGCTTATTTATAGCCGATGTTGTAAATTGGGAGCTTATTTATAGCCAAGGTTGTAAATGGGGATCTAGCCTGTAGCCAAGGTTGTAAATGGGGAGCTGACTTGTAGCCAAGGTTGTAAATGGGGATCTGACCAGTAGCCAATGTTGTAAATGGGGAGCATATTTACAGTCAGTGTTATAGGCGGGCAGCTTTTTTATAGCAGGGGTTATGAGCGGAGAGTTTTTTTACTATCAAGGTTGTCAACAGGGAGCTAATTTACAGCCAGGGTTAAAGATAGGGAGGTTATTTACAGCTAGTGTTGTAAGTGGGGAGGTTATTTACTGTTAGTTTTGTAAATGGGGAGGTTTTTTACAGCTAGGTTTGTAGATGGGGAGGTTATTTACAGCTAGGGTTGTAAATGGGGAGGTTATTTACAGCTAGGGTTTTAAATGGGGAGGTTATTTACAGCTAGGGTTGTAAATGGGGAGGTTATTTACATCTAGGAATACATGCTCGGAACCTATTAATTGCCAAGGTTGTAAAATGGAAGCTTATTTACAGCCAGTGTTATAAGCGGGAAGCCTATTTACTTATATATTTCCAAGTGAATAGCTTACTTCACATCAAACACTAACTTCACATCAAACACTTACTTCACATCAAACACTTACTTCACATCAAACACTTACTTCACATCAAACACTTATTTCACATCAAACACTTACTTCACATCAAACACTTACTTCACATCAAACACTTATTTCACATAAAAAAACTTACTTCACATCAAACACATACTTCACAGCAAACACATAACTAAACACACACAATAAGAAACACACATATATTAATACGTTATAAAATGTGAACTAGCAAATATCACTTTATATATAGCACTAGATGTCTACTGATAGGAAAGAGTATGCATTAAAGATTGTTAGTGAGCAATAAAAGTTAGTCTACATTAGTTCACATATTAATTTTTTTTTTTTAATTGTTGGATACCAAGAAAGTAAACGTTATAAAAAATATTTTAAAAACGTATTTCAAAATTTTATGTTTATACAATATAAATCTTTTACTAAAGAAAGTTTAAATTAAAGCGCTTTGAGCCCAGGTATAGACTGTGGTATATGTATTTAGGTGATCCAAAATGTAGGTGATATTATTATTCTTTAATACTTATATATATTTTTAAAATATTCGTTTGAAAGTAAAAACGTGAATAAAACATATTTTTATTTTCTTGACGTATTTTAATAGATGAATAGTTTTTCATTCTTATCATTACAATTAAATCAAAAATGCTTTAAATAAAAGGGATAGCCCCTCAGAGCTTTAAATAAAAGGGATAGCCCCTCAGAGCTTTAAATAAAAGGGATCGCCCCTCGGAGCTTTAAATAAAAGGGATCGCCCCTCAGAGCTTTAAATAAAAGGAATCGCCCCTCAGAGCTTTGAATAAAAGGGATCGCCCCTCAGAACTTTATTTTAAACCAATTTTTCACGACTAATTAACACATGTAATAGTCTCTTTATAACATTGTCTGGATTTATTTTAACATTTTTTTTAGATATAATCTATATATATAAAAATCAAAATATGTCTGTGTGTGTGTGTGTGTGTGTGTGTGTGTGTGTGCTTGTCCGTTGTAACTGACTAAACCATTCATCCAATCGTCATGGAAATTTTTAAGATTGTTGAGTACCCTTCCGGAATGGTAACTGGCTACTTTTTTTTCTCAATCTAACACTAAAGAGGCGCCGGGGGCCCTAAATGTGAATTTTTGCTTATATGAGCTATATAAAAATTAGTTTAAGCGCTATCTACTTCATAAATGGATGTATCTTAACCAAATTTTATAATTATATTCTTTATAGCCAATATTAAAAAAATTATAGGTAGTCATCTCCTAAGGGCCACTTTTTTGGGGCTGGGGGCCAAAAATACTCGTTTTCGTAAATATTTAAGATTATTTTTCACTATTAAATTATTAAAGGTCTTGACAAACAATAATAAATGTATCCATTACTATCCATCTTAAAATAAAAATTTGTTTTGCGCTTTATATCTAGCCCTGAATGGGCCTTGGGGCCCTTAATGTCGATTTTTGCTTATATGAGCTACATAAAAATTAGTTTAAGCGATAGCTACTTGCTAAATTGATGGATCTTAACCAAATTTTCTAATTATATTCTTTATAGCCAATATTAAAATGCTATAGGTAGGTCATCTCCTAAGGGCCACTTTTTTGGGGCTGGGGGCCCAAAATACCCGTTTTCGTAAACGTTTAAGATTATTTTTCACTATTAAATTATTAAAGGTTTTGACAAATAATGATAAATGTATCCATTATTATCCATCTTAAAATAAAAAAAAATGTTTTGCGCCTTATATCTTGCCCTGAATGGGCCTTGGGGCCCTTAATGTCATTTTTTTGCTTATATGAGCTATATAAAAATTAGTTTAAGCGATAGCTACTTGGTAAATTGATGGATCTTAACCAAACTTGGTTTATAAATACTTGATATTAAATATTAAAATATTATATGGCACTAAACTCCTAATGGCAACTTCTTCAGGGTTGGGGGCCCAAAATACCTGTTTTTATAAACGTTTAAGATTGTATCCCTCAATTTAATTATTAAAGTTCTTGGCAAATAATGATAAATGTACCTATTATTATTATCCATATTGAAACGAAAAGAGGTTTTGAACTTGATATCTTGCCCTGAATGGGCCCCTGGGGCCCTTAATGTCTTTTTTTTAGCTTTTATGAGCTATCTAAAATTAGTTTATGCTTTTGTTACTGAGTAAATGAATGGATCTTAACCAAACTTTGTATATAAAACTCTGTAGCTCATATTAACATAATTAAGGCTAATGAACTTCTAATGTCCATTTCATTGGGGCCGGGGGGTCCCACATGTCTTTTTCGAAAATTTTAAAGATATTTTTCCCATTCATTTTTTAACGATCTCAATAAATATATCCATAATGAAACGGAATTAAAATGAAAAGATTTTTTAAAATTGACATCTTGCACTAAAAATGCCCGGGGTCCCCTAAATATGTTTTCCCTTCTATATCTATTTCTATATAAATGTGTGTGTGTGAGCGTATGTCCTTTATAGCTGACTAAACCATGTATTCAATCGTTATGAAAATTTTTCAGACCGTTGAGTACGCTTTCCAGAATGGTTACTGGCTAATTTTTTTCTCCATTTAACACTAAAGGGGCGCCGGGGGCCCACAACGTCATTTTTTGCTTATATGAGCTATATAAAAATTAGTTTCAGCGCTATCTAGATGATAAATTAATAGATCTTACTCAAATTTTGCAACTATATTCTTGATAGCCAATATTAAAATACCATATGGTCCTTAACTTCTTATGGTAGCTCCTTCGGGCTGTGGGGGGCCCAAAATACCTGTTTTTGTAAACGTTTTACATTTTATTCCCCAATTTAATTATTAAAGGCTAAGACACATAATGATAAACTTATCCCTTTGTATCCATATTCAAATGAACAGAAGATTTGAAATTGACATCTTAACTTGAATGGGCACATGGGCCCTTAATAGCGTTTTTTTACTTTTATGAGCAATTTAAAATTATTGAATACATTACCTTCTGAGTAAATGAGTGGATCTTAACCAAACTCTGTATACAAAAATGTGGTAGCCCATATAAAATAACTTAAATGCAATGAACTTCTAATGTCATTTTTTTGGGAGCCAGGGGCCCCATATGTCTTTTTTGCAAATGATTAAGATATTTTTTCCATTCATTTTTGAACGATCTCGGGAAACATATCCATGATGTGAAACTGAAATAAAATGAACAGATTTTGGACTTGACATCTTACCCCGAATGTGGCTGAGGGCTCCTAAATGTGCTTTCCCCCTATATCTATAAATATCTATATGTGTGTGTGCATGTCCTTTATTGCTGACTAAACCATGTATTCGATCGTAATGAAAGTTTTGGAGACTATTGCGTACACTCCCAGGAAGTTAACAGGTAACTTTCTTCGTCAATTAAATACACATGAGGCGCCGGTGGTCCATAATGTCAACTTTTGCTTATATAAGCTACATAAAAATAGATTGAGCGCTAGCTACTTGGTAAATTGATGGATCTTAACCAATTTTTGTATTAAAAAAACTTAAAAGCCTCTATTAAAATACTATAAGGTCCTGAATTTTTAATGATTAGTTCTTCGGGGCTGGTTGTGCCAATTGTCTTTTTTTAAGGGGGAGGGGTGGTTAATGTTTAAGACATTTTGTCCATTCGATTTTTAATTAAAGATCTTGACAAATAATGAAAAATATATCCATTATCATACAAATTGAAATGAACAAGTGTTTTCAACTTTACATCTGGCACTGAATGGGCCCCATCGTGTCATTTTTTCTTTAATTAAGTTTATACGTTAGGTTTTGTGTAAAAGAATTGGTAAAATCTTGGTAGCCCATATTAAAATGCTATAGGGCACTAAACTTCTAATGTAATTTACTTTTTGGGCCGGGGGCCACGAATGTCTGTTTTTGGTATATGCTTAACATATTTTCCCCATTAATTTTTAACAATCTAGAGAAATGTATCAATGATGAAACTGAATTAAAACGAACAGCTTTTTGAAATTGACATCTTGCTCAGAATGTCGTTTTTTCCTTTATATTACCTTTACAAAAATTAGTGTTAGCTTAAGTCACTAAGAAAATAACGGATCTTGCCAATCTTAGTACATAAAAACTCAAGAGTCTATCAATATTTTCTATAAGGAACTGAACTCTTAATGTCCATTCCCTCGGGGCAGGCATACCGAAATGTTTTTGTAATGCACGTTAACAATTTAATACCCCAATCAATTTTACATGATATTGAGAAACAAAGCTTGAATACAATTGCGATAAAAACAAAATAAATCTTATCACTTATTTTAGAGCCCGGCCCCTTAATTTCTTTTTTTTTGGTCAAAGCTTTTTATAATTAATTAATTTATCTATTTGCTAGGAAACTTGGACTTTTTTTGTACAATTTCGTGTAGGTTTTTGGCATTGTATTCTTAAATAGTCATTTTTACTGAGATGATTTGAGTTTTATATCTTGCCGTATATGGGCCCTGGGGCCCTTAATGTCGTTTTATGCTTATAAAAACTCAAGAGTCTATAAATAATTACTATAGAGAACTGAGCTCTTTATGTTCTTCCTTCGAGTAGGCTTCCCAAAAAATTTTATAATGCACGTTAATAATTTAATTCCCAAATCAATTTTACACATTATTGAAAAACATAGCGTGAATACAAATTATCACTTATTTTAGAGCCTGGCCCTTTAATGTCGTTTTTTCCCACCTTTTTTAAGCCTTTAAATTACTATTTTATTTATCCATTTGCTATGAAACTTTAACTTTTTTTTTTTACACTTACGTGTCGGTTTCTGGCATAATTGTTTTTAAAACATAATACTTATTAGATTCTTAAATAGTAATTTTTACTGAGATCGTTGCAACGCACGACCGGGTCTGCTAGTATTTAATAAAATATTTGTTTCATTTCTTTCTGTCTCTGTACATCTTTTACAAGCCAGTGAGCTGATTGAGAGAGAGCAACAATGCTTATTTCGTTTACTACCGTTGTTCCTCACAGAATTACGTTTGATTCGTAGTTTTGTGGTTTTATCGTCCGCCTTTACTAGTGGAAGGACCTGAGTTCAAGTCTCAACAAAATAATAATTTAGTTAATTTTAAAAATTTTAAAATGTGTGTTTGTGCCCGTTCTTTTACGTTCTTTTGAGAACATGGCTGACTATTGGTCAGTGACTAATCACAGTTATTGGTTTATAAGCTAAAGTGGTGGTCTCGGTGGGTGACCATTGGTCAGTAACCATCACAGTTTATGGTTTACAAGCTAGAGTGGTGGTCTCGTTGTCTGACCATTGGTCAGTAATCAATCACAGTTTATAGTTTACAAGCTACAGTGGTGGTCTCGGTGGTCCCGTCATCAACGTTAACTCAGGTTGTTTTGATTTCTTACTTCTTTCACACCCAACATTTTCTTTACACTATCTATGTGCAAGTTTTCGGCGGAGCGTACCTAGTATTTAAAATTGAGCCAAAAAGTTAAATCTTTAAATAGGAAATATTAAAAAAATATTATTTATTTTAGAATTTTGTGAGTCTTGAATTGGGACATGGAAATTGTTATCCTAGCCAAACAAACATTCTATAACCAAATGGTAATGCCAATTAGACATATAACATGAATAAGCATTTGAACACAATAATCTCCTTTATAAAAAGAGCGTCTACAATATATAACTGAATTGAATAAAAGAACAAGAATAAGGATTTGACGCGATAATTTTATTGTAACATTGTAATTGTGGGGTTTTTGTTTTGTTTCTTTTTGTTTGTTTGTTGTTGTTGTTTTCTTAAAAATCTTTGTTAATTTGATTCAAAAAAATAGTTTCTTTATTTAATTAATATTTAAGAGACAATTTAAGACACAAACTTTCTCCAAGTCAGCCTGTGATAAATGACTGCAACATAAGAAATTTTACAATTTGGTCTAATCCATAATAATGGTTTTACACCTCATGATTGTATTAACCCTCATGATAATGTCACTACTCGTGATGTTGTCAACCCCGCGAGAATGTGACACACCTTATAATGGTGTCACCCTTCATGATTGTGTCAAACTCCCGTTATTGTATCAACCCTCGTGATGGTGTCACTCCTCGTGATGGTGTCAACCCCTGTCATTATGTCATCTCTCGTGATTGTAACTCCAAGTGATGGTGTGAACCCCTCATGATTGTGTCACCCCTCGTGAAGGTGTCATTATGTCATCTCTCGTGATTGTAACTCCAAGTGATGGTGTGAACCCCTCATGATTGTGTCACCCTCGTGAAGGTGTTAACCCTTGGTTATAAAATACTTTCTTATTGTAACACTCCTCGTGAAAGTGTTACCCCTCGTTATTGTATCCCCCCTCACGATGGTGTCACCACACTTGATTGCCACAACCGCTCGTGATTCTATCAAAATATGTAATGTTCAATGATGGTATCCACTCTTTGTTATGGTATTAAAACCGCGGATCGTGTCAACCCCTCGGGATGCTGTCAACCAATCGGTATCCTGTCAACCCCTCGGGATGCTGTCAACCAATCGGTATCGTGCCAACCCCTCGGGATGCTGTCAACCAATCGGTATTGTGTCAACCCCTCGGGATAGTGTCAACCCCTAGTGATAGTGTTATCCCCTAGTGATAGTGTCAACCCCTTGTGATAGTGTTATCCCCTAGTGATAGTGTCAACCCCTAGTGATAGTGTCAACCCCTAGTGATAGTGTCAACCCCTCGTGATAGTGCCAACCCCTAGTGATAGTGTCGACCCCAAGTGATAGTGTACACCCCTTGTGATAGTGTCAACCCCTAGTGATAGTGTTATCCCCTAGTGATAGTGTCAACCCCTTGTGATAGTGTTATCCCCTAGTGATAGTGTCAACCCCTTGTGATAGTGTTATCCCCTAGTAATAGTGTCAACCCCTTGTGATAGTGTTATCCCCTAGTGATAGTGTCAACCCCTTGTGATAGTGTTATCCCCTAGTGATAGTGTCAACCCCTTGTGATAGTGTCAACCCCTAGTGATAGTGTCAACCCCAAGTGATAGTGTCAACCCCTAGTGATAGTGTTATTCCCTAGTGATAGTGTCAACCCCTAGTGATAGTGTCAACCCCTAGTGATAGTATCAACCCCTAGTGATAATGTCAACCCCTAGTAATAGTGTCAACCCCTTGTGATAGTGACAACCCCTAGTGATAGTGTCAACCCCTAGTGATAGTATCAACCCCTCGTGATAGTGTCAACCCCTAGTAATAGTGTCAACCCCTAGTGATAGTGACAACCCCTAGTAATAGTGTCAACCCCTAGTGATAGTGACAACCCCTAGTGATAGTGTCAACCCCTCGTGATAGTGTCAACCCCTAGTAATAGTATCAACCCCTCGTGATAGTGTCAACCCCTAGTAATAGTGTCAACCCCTAGTGATAGTGACAACCCCTAGTGATAGTGTCAACCCCTCTTGATAGTGTCAACCCCTAGTGATAGTGTCAACCCCTAGTGATAGTATCAACCCCTAGTGATAGTGTCAACCCCTAGTAATAGTGTCAACCCCTTGTGATAGTGACAACCCCTAGTGATAGTGTCGACCCCAAGTGATAGTGTTATCACCTAGTGATAGTGTCAACCCCTAGTGATAGTGTCAACCCCTAGTAATAGTGTCAACCCCTAGTGATAGTGTCAACCCCTTGTGATAGTGTCAACCCCTAGTGATAGTGTTATCCCCTAGTGATAGTATCAACCCCTAGTGATAGTGTCAACCCCTAGTAATAGTGTCAACCCCTTGTGATAGTGACAACCCCTAGTGATAGTGTCGACCCCAAGTGATAGTGTCAACCCTTCGTGATAGTGTCAACCCCTAGTGATAGTGTTATCCCCTAGTGATAGTGTCAACCCCTAGTGATAGTGTCAACCCCTAGTGATAGATTCAACCCCAAGTGATAGTGTTAACCCCTAGTGATATTGTCAACCCCTTGTGATAGTGTCAACCCCTTGTGATAGTGTCAACCCCTAGTGATAGTGTTAACCACTAGTGATAGTGTCAACCCTCGTGATAGTGTCAACCCCTCGTGATAGTGTCAACCCCTAGTAATAGTGTCAACCACTAGTGATAGTGTCAAACCCTCGTTATAGTGTTAACCCCTAGTGATAGTGTCAACCCTCGTGATAGTGTCAACCCCTCGTGATAGTGTTAACCCCTAGTAATAGTGTCAACCACTAGTGATAGTGTCAACCCCTCGTGATAGTGTCAACCCCTAGTGATAGTATTAACCCCTAGTGATAGTGTCAACCCTCGTGATAGTGTCAAACCCTCATGATAGTGTTAACCCCTCGTGATTGTGTTAACCCTTTGTGATAGTGTTAACCCCAGGTGATAGTGTCAACCCCTAGTGATAGTGTTAACCCCTAGTGTTAGTGTCAACCCTCGAGATAGTTTCAAACTCTGGTGATTATGTCAACCCTCGTGATAGTGTCAAACCCTCGTGATAGTATTAACCCCTCGTAATAATGTCACCAGGTGTGGTAGCTCATAATATACCAATCTCTCGTGTCACCAGGTGTGATAGTTCATAATTTCCCCTTTTCTCGTGTCACCAGGTGTGTAGCTCATAATTTCCCTATCTCTCTTGTCACCTGGTGTGGTAGCTCATAATTTCCCTACCTCTCGTGTCACCAGGTGTGGTAGCTCATTATTTCCCCATCTCTCGTGTCACCAGGTGTGGTAGCTCATAATTTCCCTATCTCTCTTGTCACCTGGTGTGGTAGCTCATAATTTCCCTATCTCTAGTGTCACTAGGTGTGGTAGCTCATAATTTCCCTATCTCTCGTGTCACCAGGTGGGGTAGCTCATAATTTCCCTATCTCTCTTGTCACCTGGTGTGGTAGCTCATAATTTACCTATCTCTCTTGTCACCTGGTGTGGTAGCTCATAATTTCCCTATCTCTCTTGTCACCTGGTGTGGTAGCTCATAATTTCCCTATATCTCGTGTCACCTGGTGTGGTAGCTCATAATTTCAATATCTCTCTTGTCACCTGGTGTGGTAGCTCATAATTTCCCTATCTCTCGTGTCACCAGGTGTGGTAGCTCATAATTTCCCCATCTCTCGTGTCACCTTGTGTGGTAGCTCATAATTTCCCTATCTCTCTTGTCACCTGGTGTGGTAGCTCATAATTTCCCTATCTCTCGTGTCACCAGGTGTGGTAGCTCATGATTTCCCTATCTCTCGTGTCACCAGGTGTGGTAGCTCATAATTTCCCTATCTCTCTTGTCACCTGGTGTGGTAGCTCATGATTTCCCTATCTCTCGTGTCACCAGGTGTGGTAGCTCATGATTTCCCTATCTCTCGTGTCATCTGGTGTGGTAGCTCATAATTTCCCTATCTCTTGTGTCACCTGGAGATGTAGCTCATAATTTCCCTATCTCTTGTGTCACCTGGAGATGTAGCTCATGATTTACCTATCTCTCGTGTCACCACATAGACCTCTTTCATGTCTGCAGTGACAAATTACGGCAGGATTCTGCGAGCTTTTTTGTGTCGTTACCCCAAATTATAAAAGTTTATGTGTGCGTTACTTTAAAATTTATAAGTTTATGTGTACGTTACCCAAAATATAAAAGTTTATGTGTCCGTTACCCCAAAATATAAAAGTTTATGTGTGCAATACCCCTAAATTTTAATGTTTATGTGTGAATTACCTCCCCTAGGGTGAGTTCTTGCCTAAATGTCTCGGGGTTTGGAAGGGCGTCTCAAGCCCCAACCATCCCCCCCATTCCCTCCTGCTCTTCAACCAACTAGAAAACGATATTAGTGAGTGGAGTGTCTATAAATGACCTGAAAAAAGATTGTGTCAATAATTTAGTCTAAACGTAGTGGAATATTGATATTTTATTGGCAATCTATATGATACAATTATCAATGTTTAAAATTTAACATACTTATTCCCATTGTTTTCTGTCTAACGGCTCTGGCCATTCTCTTAGTTTTATGTCTAACGGCTCTGATCATTCTTGATTCTCGATACAACAAAATTTTGGTGTTAGGTGTCTTCGTATAGTACGTATGGTAAGTAGAGTGGAGTTAGGTGTCTTTGTATAGTACATATGGTAAGAAGAGTGGAGTTAGGTGTCTTCGTATAGTACATATGGTAAGTATATTGGAGTCAGGTGTCTTCATATAGTACGTATGGTAAGTAGAGTGGTGTTAGGTGTCATCGTATAGTACGTACGGTAAGAAGAGTGGAATTAAGTGTCTTCGTATAGTACATATGGTAAGTATATTGGAGTCAGGTGTGTTCATATAGTACGTATGGTAAGTAGAGTGGTGTTAGGTGTCTTCGTATAGTACGTATGGTAAGTAGAGTGGAGTTAGGTGTCTTCGTATAGTACGTACGGTAAGAAGAGTGGAATTAAGTGTCTTCGTATAGTACATATGGTAAGTATATTGGAGTCAGGTGTCTTCATATAGTACGTATTGTAAGTAGAGTGGTGTTAGGTGTCTTCGTATAGTACGTATGGTAAGTAGAGTGGTGTTAGGTGTCTTCGTATAGTACGTATGGTAAGCAATCTACATATTTATATAGTTAAGAAGTTGGCATAAACCCCAAGCGTACAAGTATACACGTCGTATTTTAATATATCTGGCGGGATTCTACTGGGATTTAGATGTCCAAATCAGACTGCCTTACTACCAAGATTTCTTTTTAAACCCATGTTCGCTGACCCATAAATAACTATTAAAAAATTATATATTTTTAAGTTCAACCCGCTAGG
Source organism: Radix auricularia (assembly GCA_002072015.1). Lineage (NCBI taxonomy): Eukaryota > Metazoa > Mollusca > Gastropoda > Lymnaeidae > Radix > Radix auricularia. Next base: position 41,920 of record MUZC01001569.1, read on the forward strand.
TAGTATCATCCCTCGTGGTAGTATCATCCCTCGTGGTAGTATCATCCCTCGTGGTAGTATCATCCCTCGTTGTAGTATCATCCCTCGTGGTAGTATCATCCCTCGTGGTAGTATTATCCCTCGTGGTAGTATCATCCCTCGTGGTAGTATCATCCCTCGTGGTAGTATCATCCCTCGTTGTAGTATCATCCCTCGTGGTAGTATTATCCCTCGTGGTAGTATTATCCCTCGTGGTGGTATTATCCCTGGAGGTTGTATGAAGCCATTTGATTGCATCAGCTATCGTCAATGTATCCTACTTTTTGTATCATCCCAATTGATGTATCATCCCTCGTGGTTGTATCATCCATCGTGGTTGTATCATCAATTGTGGATATATATATCATCCCATTCTTTGTATCATCCCTGGTGGTTGTATGTTCCCTCGGGGTTGTATCATTCCTCGTGGTTGTATCATCCCTCGTGGTTGTATCATCACTTGTGGTTGTATCATCCCTCGTGGTTGTATCATCACTTGTGGTTGTATTATCCCAATTTTGGTATCATCCATCGAGGTTATATAATCACTCGTTGTTGTATCAACTCACTTGTTATTTAAAGCAACGCTATTGTATCCTCCCTCGTGTTTGTATCATTCCAAGTAATTGTATCATCCCAAGTTGTTGTATCATCCCTCATGTTTGTATCATCCTACTTGTTGTATCATAATATCCTTGTTGTATCATTCCTCGTGGGTATATTATCCCTGATTGATGTATCATCCATTTTGATTGTATAATCCCTCATGATTGTATAATTTGACTTGTATCATCCCTCGTTGATCTATCTATCTATCTATCTATCTATCTATCTATCTATCTATCTATCTATCCATCCATCCATCCATCCATCCATCTATCTATCTATATGTCTGTCTGTCTGTCTGTCTGTCTGTCTGTCTGTCTGTCTGTCTATCTATCCATCCGCCCATCCGTTCGTCCATTTGTCCGGCTGTCAGTATGTTTGCCTGTCTTCCTGTCTGTCTGTCTGTCTGTCGGTCTGTCTGTTCAATGTATCTAACTTTATACGTGTGTGTATATGTGTTTGTATTTAATTTTTATGTTATTTTGTTTGTTGTTTAAATATGAGATTTTATTTTTTAAAAATATATTATTTATTCAAAAAAAAACAAAAACATACGTATACTGGACTAGATCGACTTAATGTCTTTAAAATAAAATTTGATATTTGTAAACACGATGATTTCTTTTTTATGTGTTAAAAATCGTTCCGTGGAAATTAAGGGTTAAGTATCAGGGTATTATGAACATATGATTCTAGAGCGTATAATTATATCTTTACTATGTTACTTTGAACTAAACTTATTATTGGTCTAATAATAAAAAAACGTAAATACATCTATATAATAATGCGCCTAAGCGCGTCCGTCAGTCAGTCAGAAGCCCCTATACCACGCAACTCTTGATTACTTTTTTAAAATTGAAAATATTTTGGGTTTGAGATTAACAGAGGGTGTGGTTTTGCGCGCCGTAAAAAAAAAAATAATTAAGTGGCGTCATGAAGCTTTTACTATATTAAATTATTTGATGTTACTTTTTATCTTGATTATAATCTGAGTGTGTGAATATGCATGTGTGCGAGTGTGTTTATGTGTATGTGTGTATGTGCGTCTGTGTGTGCGTGTGACTGTGTGTTTGTATTAGTTGTGAAATAACGATTTGTTTCATAGATTGCTTAAGTGAAATTAAATATTGAAAAGATGTTACCACGTAATCTTTTATGTATAGTTAAAGTATGCACTGGCTTATGAAAAATTCCGTTAATTTTATGAACACAAGTTTCTGCCGATGCGATCTGCATTGGTGCTTGAATAAAAGATAACGGGAAGTCATTGAATGTGACTTAAAAAACTGTTAATGAGAAGAACAATCTCCAATGATTTTTTCAGAGATGGTTTTTGCTTTATGTTTGATTTTAGAAGAAATGAGCCCTTGCGAATTAGTTGGATGATTACTCGCATGAATTGCCACAATGGAAAATAAACTGTGAAAAGAACTTATAGTCGCTGTTGAAATTGCATTATTTATAGCTATAATATGTAATTGGGTAAGATTGGTGCATATTTATTTGTAAAGGAAATGGAACCTTTATAAACATTTTAATTGTATTTTACAATAATAAAATCATACGAAAATGGTTCGAACGAATTTCCCTTAGTCACTGTAAAAAAGCAATAGAAATAAATGTTAAGAAATTATTTAATTGTAGACGTAATATATCAATTTTACATTTTAATATAAGCTTTTATACATCTATGTATATAATTGGATGGAGGCAAATTTTATACTGGCTTATAACAAGTCAAAATTACAGAGAATAAAAATTTCTTAAAGAAAAATTAACACGGAACCGCTTTTGAAGCATTCAACGAGTTATTTATCATAAAAAACAATTGCAAATATTTGTTAGGAGGAAGAGGTATTTCTCTTAGGTGCTTACTTAATACAAGTGAGTGTTTTGGATCGATATCATTATAAACTGTCATTAAGGAAATTCGTATTGAAAGTAAACGCTCAGGGATTTTAAATTTAAAAAATGGTACGTGTATAAGCATTTAGATCTATACACTGTTGTAAGTTAAATAGCGGAATTGTAATTTTTATAAAGAGGGGCAACTTTGTGAGCTATTTGAAGGGTGCTTTTCATTTCTTGGGTCTTGAGTTTATAATATTTCCGAGCCCTGAGTGGCACTATTTCTTAGCCACTGATAATGTCCTTTTTGCAAAGATTAAGAAAACCAGCAGTGTAAAATTTTAAACCCAAACCTTGCGATTCAACGTGTTTTTTTNTCTAATTTGTCCTAAATAAAGGTCATGCATAAACTGTAAAGGAATGGATGTTGTGGATTAATTGGTAGATGAATGAAAAGGTTACATAAAAAAGACTTATTGCTAGAATAATGCAATATTATGATACGTGTTATGGTTAAAACTGTAGAGTTTTCTATTGGTGCAAGTTTGTGTGTGTGTTGGGGGGAGGGGCTATGTGCGTATGTGTGTGTGATTTGGTTATTTCTATGTCTGCTAATGTTGCGCCTCTAACATGACAACAGGTATTTTTAAAATTATATATACAAACAAAAATAATAATAATTTTCTACGGTGTAGATAGAAAGGGGTTGAAACGTTCGGGGTCGAAACGTCCCTTGGCGAAATTGTCCGGGATCGAATCACCCCGGGGTCGAACCTTCCGTGGTCGAACCGACCGGAGTCGAAACGACCGGGGACAAAACGTCCTGTGGTCAAACTGCCAGGGTCGAACCGGCTGGGGTCGAATCGTCCGGGGTCGAAGTGTTCAACCACCAAATAGAAAATACTATTTACATAACTAAAGTAAAGTATCGGGCTCAAAAAAAAAATCCTATTCATTTGACTAAGGGCATGCTTAGCATAGAAATAGAAATAATGTTTTGGAGAGCTTTTCCAATGAAAAAAGTAATCTTAACACATGTATTTTACTCTAAGGCCTAACGAATGATGAAAAATCCATTTAAAAAATTGGGTACATTTCTCGAACAATGCGGTTGCATGACATATGCTTCGGGTAAAAACTGTTCTTTAAGGTGTAAATATATCAAGTGTAAAGAAATATCACGGGTATTACGACTTATACATAGGATCTAGCATAAGGAAGTGCGTGTTATGGCGAAAAACACACTGACAACAATTCATTTTGTGCCAAGCTGTTTTGAGTTTATTAGATGAATAGTTTACAACGGGAAAAAAGATTGAAATTAAGTGAATTGTTACGATTAGAAAAAAATGTGCGGGAATATATAATAATTGACATAAAATTTATTAGAAGATCAATTTCTCACAATTTTCTTAAAAAAGCAGCATTGATCTTATGTTTTTATTCACGTTAAAGGAACATGTGCCTTTAAAACAAGTAAACCATATTTTCTACTCTCCCCAAGCCACAATATTCACAAAAATTATCTGGCTAAAAATATCCTATTCGTCTTGAACTAATTTCATGCTTAGACTATAAATATATTTCTAAGAACCAAAGAAATATTGTTTTCATGTTTTGATTCACGTAAAAAGAAAGTGAGCCATGCCCGTTAGATTTTTTAAACTGTTAACATTTGTTATTCTGGTAGAGTATATAGCATGCGTTATTAAAGGGGTTCGAGCATGGTGAAAGAAAGCCATCAATCGATCTGAATGGAAGGATGTGGTTGAGCAAGCCAGGGCCCTACAAGAGGTGTAGAGCCACGGATGATAATGATGTTGCTATATTAAAGCAGAAATACCAAAATTGATGGGTAATATTTAAACTAATAATATATTTATTTTTCTCGACAAAGTTATCTTTGTTTTTATTAAGAAGAGTTTCATTTATCACAACCGTAATTTCCAGATCCGTTTATATTAATTTTTAAGGAGAATTTGGGACCCAAAACTAAATAAAGTTACTCTTATTGTGCCTACCCCGTAGCATAGCACGGGTATTTTGCTCGTACATAACTATAATAATATTAAATTATAATACGCAGCGCAAGACAATCCGAAAAACAAAATTATGTCTGGTATAACATGTTTAATATAATGCGCACAGATAGTGCATTAAAATTCCTTTAGCGTAACACTAAAAAGCACCGGTTCCTATGTATGATTTTTTTACAAGAGGTATATGAGGTGATTAGATTAAAGTTAAAGATTAGTTTTCAACTTACATTCAGTTGTCTCTCTATTGTCTATAAGTTATAGTAATATTGAAATTACTTGCCAAAATGTTAAATATTATGTTTTCTAAAAAAAATAATTCTAGAAATTTTAATTTGAAGAAAAAATGTGTTTCAAATTGAATTTAAAAAAAAAAAAAAACTATGAAAGTTCAGTAATAAAATTTATATATTTTGATGTCCAGTTTAGCCAAGACCGATCCAAAGTGTTGATTCATACTTCAATATCTCAAAGTGGCACGCCACTTTATTTCGCCCCCATTATTTGGGGGACATTTTGCCAATAAATTGTCTTTACCTCATACCTAGTTTATGGACTGAGCTAGATTAAACCAAACTGATAAAATAAGTTCATCATTTTATATTTCATTAATTGTATTAATATAATCTGAGCAATGAAATTAATTCAATTTGCTCTCTTTCAACACTACACTAAAATCTTAAAGATGATTGTATTATTGGTTGAAATGCTAAGCTACATTTTAAAAAAAGATTATAGTAAAATGATGCTTAAGACCAAAATAAAATATTTCTTAAAATCTCATCAAATTTTCATTTAAAAGTATAGTAAAATGATAAACGAGACCAAAATAAAACAATTCTTGAACTCTAATCAAATGTTCATTGCTAAGGACTGAACTCATCATCTATTCTAAAATTAAAATAATAGTAAATCCTAAAGTAAAGACTGTCGAAAGGGTCGAAAAGTCAGGGTCGAGACTCTTTGGGGTCTATCACTCCGGGGTCGAACTGGCAGGGTCGAACCTTCCTGTGTAAAATCGTCACTCGATAGATTTATGTCTCTTTATCTGGGTATGTTGTTGGTGACGTTACCTGTCTACCGTATCTTGTTGTTGTTGCTGCTGTTGTTGTTGTTGCTGCTGTTGTTGTTGTTGCTGCTGTTGGCCCATTCGCTTACTGAGTGACGAAACTTTGTGATAATCCATTTATACCGACGCTGGAAGCGTGTACCTCTTGCTGTTTCTGGTGTGTCCAACTAAAAAATCTGACGCATCTCTCCTTCAACTAAATCATTATTAAACATTATTTTGTTACGTGTGTATGTCACACCATCGTGAGGTATCATGGGATCTTTTTTGCTGTGATCTCTGATACTCATTACATACTACAAAGCTAGACACCATGTCTGTGATCTGTGACACTCATTACATACTACAAAGCTAGACACCATATCTTTGATCTGTATTAAACAAACTGTTTAAGAAGAGATATCATCATCTTACATATATAAAAAAATATATTCTCTATATATAAAAAATGTCTGTAAATCTGAGCTAAGATTGAACAGATTAATACAGCACATCACTATGTTCAGAATACTTATAAAGGACAAATATTACGCACAGTAAATTTATAGACCAGATAGAAATATAAATTTATATAGAGTACGTATAATAGGAAATTGGAGATTCGTTTCTTTTTCATAAAAATGTTAACTAAATTTTTTAAAAATTAAATAATTATATTTTTTTTACAAATAATAATTTAGTTTTGATTTTTATTTGGCCAGTCAAACTTTGTAAATCCAGTCATTACAATAGAAAAATTAGTTATAATATTATTATTAATAAATGAATGCGTTATATATGCAAAAATCAACAACAATTTTGGTCTTTAAGGAGCAGAAATATTAAGTTAATAAGACCTCGTGATGCCACATCAGATGTTTATTTTAAAAAAATTTAAAATGAAAGATATATAAACGAAATAGTTTGCCACACGATCATTGGAATTTAGTTTTATTTAAAATCTGTACCTGAAGGTAGATTTAAAATCAATGAGCTTTAACATAAGCTATATATGCTATACTTACATACTGGTTTAAATATAACTAAGTAACATGTGAAGTAATATGACACGTCAATTAGCTTTAACATAAATAATGTTTGTTACTTAAATACACCTTTTATATAACTTAGTAACATGTGTAGTAATATGACACGTCAATTAGCTTTAACATAAACTAGGTTTGCTACTTAAATACATCTTTTTATATAACTTGGGGACATGTATAGTAATATGACACGTAAATTAGCTTTAACATAAACAATGTTTGCCACTTAAATACATCTTTTTATATAACTTGGTAACATGTGTAGTAACATGACACGTCAATTACAAAACATTTTAAAAGACGAATCATTTTTAATTCGTTAAATAATACAATATCAATATTTATTTTAATATACATAACAATACAAATCTAGATTATAATTTTTTTTTCATTAAGTGACAATTCACTTAACCTCAGTCACTGTGGGGATACATATTAAACACCTAATTTCACTGGTTTGTTATACAAGCATTTATAAAAAGGGTAAATTAAAGTCTACAATAGTAGACATTTTTACACATATAACATTCTTTGTGTTAAGGAAATGTCTTAATAAAAAGAGAATAGAGACTGCAGACATTTTAAAACAACCGTCAATATTAGAGAATA
>MUZC01001570.1:0-12918 GCA_002072015.1 Radix auricularia
ATTCGAGAGGAGCACAAAACAACTTTCTTCTGAACTCAGTTTTTTTAAGCATTTATTTTAAATTTGACAGAAAGGATACTTGATACTGTCAAGTCATGTTGATTAAGATTATTGTCATGAATGGTTGTCATTAAAGTAGGTTGGATTTAGATGTCTTCGTATAGTACGTAAATAAGAAATCTACATAGATAACAAATTTATTTTCTGGAAGAAACCGGTTCAATAGTGGGCATATGTTACCAAGCGTACGTACACATGTCGTATTTGAATATATCTAGTGGAGTGGAGTGGATGTTTTATGTTCCAAATGAGTCTGCATTACCCCCAAAAATTCCATTTTTTTACACCAAAAGTTATTTTTAAAAAGTATTATTTTAAAATAACTTTTTTTCTATTATAAACAATGAAGTTATAAGTAATGATTTATAGTCAATGCTTAATTTGTATGCACTAAAATAAAATATAATCTAAGGATGTTAAAACATTTCTTGTTTTGTGTTTTTTTTTTTTTTTTGTTTTTTTTTTAAGGCCGGTTAAAAAAGATAAACGTTTGAAAAAACGGACCGTTTCAATATGATACCTAAATATTAAAATTGTAAAAGTTTATATTAACATTACTGTTAACCCAAAAGTAGCCGATTCTAGCGAATTTTCTGTGACCACAATGATTGAGCATTACCCCCAAGAGTTCCCTTTTTACCCCAAATGAGATAATTTATTGGTGACATTATATTTACAACTGTTGTGTGACGTACGTGAAATCCTGAAGAAGAAAGAATTGAAGAAAAAAAAAAGAACCCCAAAAAAACAACAAAAAAAAACATGTGATCTTCGGAGTTAAAAGTTATGATAATGTTGGATATTTTAATAATGTAATAGTATTTCAGTCCTCTTCTTGCAAGAATTACTGTATTTTGCGACGCACAAGATGACACCCTACTTTCCTGCACAAATGTGGGGTTCATGCAGAATGGGCCATTTTCCTCTTCCAGGGCATACCTAATAATTTTTTAGAAAACATGAGATGTGATATCAATGTAATAATTTTAGATCAAATGCCTTTGATGTGCATATACTTAGAAGGGAAACTGTCATTAGAAGATCGAAATCAATTTGAGGAATTGTCTTGTATCAATATATTCTAGGTCTATAAACAATGCAATGATTCTTGTAATATCAATAGTCACATTCGCGAGCTTAATCGCGAAGGTTAATCACATCAATGGTTTTTTACATTACCGCTGCATTGTTCGTTAGCTGTCTTGCTATGACATGGCAACTAAACATTTTTTTAAAATTTAATTTATAAAACAAGCTGTGTAGGGGATCATTATGCTATCAAATAAGTACAGGGAAAATCATGTCAAAACGGGAAAAGAATGCAATGGTACCTGGTGAAATGGAAAAGTTCTTGCCGGTCGTCTGATACGAAAAATTTGAGAATCACTGGCTTACAATTTATTTAATTTATTGAATATCTTTTACATAGTTTCACTCATGTTATAATACAATGTAGACCTACAATAAATAAATACTTAAATGACAAAAAAAAAATGATTTGAAACATTCTTATTTTCAAATAGAAAAAAAAATTAGGGGGGTGGCAAAGTTTTGTGACGTACTTTTTGAGGGGGGGGGGTCGACGATTTTGTGACGACGCGTGACGTAGGGGGGGAAGGGGGTCGAAAATCGGCAAAAATCGCGTGACGTCATTTATGGACGGCCCCTAGTGTCAATAGCAGTGGGGTAGAAACAATGAGAAAAGAAATTTTATTTTGCCAGACTTCAATTATGTCCTTTATGTGAAATTATTTACAATTTAATAAACAAAATGAAATTCTAACTATTTTTATTAGGAAGCTAAACGCTTAATAAAGGCACTAATAAATATAGTTTCGAAATATTTAAAATGTCTTTTTGTTAATACTCTTCTACTTTCATATGACAACGTCACTGCTGCGTCATGTGTTTACATTATGTTAGATTTATTTTTGGAGAGCTCATATATTATCCGATGTTCACTCTAGCCACCACCCTGGTAGGAAGGTGAAGATCTTTAAAAACTGTTGCAATATTTTATATTGGCTTTTAGCCTACGTATATTCCGGAGTAAAAGACTTTTTTAACCCTTAAAAATCATCTCAAAGTCCGGGGTCATCTTATCGTATGTGTACCTGTTCACTGTTCATATAGCACAGCACTTGTACCGTAATACAATACAGTATGCAAATGGCCAACAGTAAAGAACACATTATGCCTTTACGAGCAAGAGGAAAGAAATGTGAATACAGTTTCAAACTTTTTTGTTCTATTAATCGTGAAACACTTTAATCGATTAATTATGAGATTTATTATTTCGTGAAATCAGTTAAGGCGCACCGTATTTCCAAAACTTCCAAATTTTGTGATGAAACACAACAAATTCGTTCCGCTTTGCCAGAAGTAATTTTTTTTAAAAAATTTTAACGTATCCAAGTCTAAATTAATAATTAATAATAATAAAACGATGAAAAAGTATGTAAGTAATAAAAAGATAGATTATTAATAAATTTAGAAGCAAATATTGGAAATATTTTACTAAAATTTTAATAGGATTTTTAATCAATCAAATTCATTTTTAAAAATTTCAATTAATTTTAAATAGGGCTGTTATCGATTAAATTAAAAATAATCGTTAACTTATGAAAAATTACCGATTAGTAATCGATAATTTTGTTAAAGCTAAAAATATAAATGTAAGACGTCATGAAAGTAAAAATTTCAAGGGAAGTAATAAAAACAGGCAAATGACTTTTTTGTTTTGAGTTAGTTTTAAAACTTAGCAATTTTAAAAAAAAATAAGTTAAATATCGTATTCATTATTAAAACTTAGGCATTTGGATGAACATTTCAAATTAATTTTAAAATATATAAGTAATACAGTTGTATAAACATTGTTTAATGAGTAACAAAAACATAGAGATCATCTATTTATCCCACGTGGTTCAAAGGTAATGAATTTGTTTTTAAGACCGCATAATACCTTTTTTTGCTATGATGTTTTCCTACATATTTTGTGCCCTTTTAGGGCATTTTTTAAAATGCCCATAGCTTAAGTATTTAAGTTTAAAAATATAAATTTGTCAGCATACATATACTTAAATATAAGTAGTTCCTTATATGTCAATGAATTTAAATTTTGTTATTGTTTTTTAAATTATAATTTTCCTTATCAAACAGGTTATTTTAAAGTTTACACCTGAAACAAATGCTTTTAAATAGAGAAGTGTGTACGTAAATAAGAACCAAACTATTGTTAATTGTTAATAATTACTGACTCATTAATAAATCGCAAAAAAAAAAAAAACACAAAAAAAAAATTCTTTAATTTTAATCACTATTTTATCGATTAAAATAATTTTAATCGATAAAATATTTTACCGATTAATCGAGAAATCAATCGGTAATTTCCGCAGCCCTACTTTTAATCGATTAAAATATTTAACGATTGATCGATTAATTAATCGTTAATCTCCGTGGCCCTACTTTAAGCTGTGATAATAAAAAAATGTGGAGGGTGGTCTCATACATCGGAATGTACGGTAATTGAGTTCTGAAGTTCAAACACCACGTAACTGCTAAAACACATATTCTTTGGGCCTGAGATACTCTCTTAAGGTCTTGGGCAATCTGTTCCATCTGTTGGGCAGTGCCATACAACATTGTCTGAACGTAGGACTCCCCTGCCCCCCTAACCTCCCCGGCTATGTCAAGCACGGTACATGACGTCAACAAGTGTATGATCATCTCAGAGGTTTGGCTGCAATGGCGGCAGTTAGGGTCCCTGTTGTGATCCAGCCTGTTAAAGTAAGATTTGGTTGGGCAATGCTCGGTGCACTTTTGGGTCACCAAACTTTGTTCCCTTCGTTTTAGACCCCACAGCTGGTCTGATCTGCTAGGCCTGGGCATGCTAGCGAACACCCCTCTGGCTCTTCCCACTCCTGGTACCACTTTTCCCTGAAGTGGTCCATTAGCCACGTCTTTGCCCCAAGATATGTTACTGGGACATGTGGTTGGGGTTGGGGTGCTCCAGCTTTTGCCAGCGAGTCTGCTATTTCATTACCTTCTACATTCACGTGGCTAGGGATCCATTGAACTGTGACTCTGCCACCAAGTCTCTCGAGTCTCCCCACATCCTCCAAAATGGCGTTGACTAAGTGGGTGCTACGTTTCTCAGATAGCAGGACTTCGAGCGCCGATCTCGAGTCACAAAACAAGACCGTGTCAAAACCTACTAATCCCGTCCCTTGCAATGTTAAGTGCACACTTTCCAGGGCCCTGTGAATAGCTTCAAGCTCCGCATCGTAGTTCGATGCTGTGGTCCCACAGGGTCCTGAAAGTTCCTCTTTTGGTGGCCCTCCTAATGGGTATAGGATTAGCGCACCATATCCAGCAGTTCTTTCTCTCCGGCTGGCAGACCCATTCGTGAACACTTTCACAGGGGTTCCCGCGAACCCTTTGATGGTCTCAAGGGCAGCCACTTTCTGTACCTATTCAGGGCTGCGCTTCGTTACTGTCGTGTCAGTCATTGACAAATGTATTGTGGGACGTTTCATTTCCGCATGGGGCGGTTTTATTGGGACGCTAATTGTTCTGTGTCTATTTCTTGGGGGTTGAACAGTCCTATCAAGCTCTAGTACTTGATGCATGAACGAGGACCGTTTCAACTTCCCACGTCCGTCCCAATTATGCTGCATTCGGTAGCAGGGGCCCCTCGTGTCCAGCCTGCGATACCTTTCTGCAGTAGTAATGATCAACTTGTACCGACGTATCTCAAGTGGTTCTACATTTGCAATGACCTCCACAGCAGCTGTGGGTGTAGTTCTGTACGCGCCACAAATGAACCTCAGGGCCTGGTTCTGGATTCGGCCCAGTTTCTCCAATGCCGTTTTGCTAGCAAAGGCTTGGACCGGCATACTATAGTCCATCACCGACCTCACACTTCCCAGGTATAGACCTCTGAGAGTGCTTGCTCCCCAGTTTGTGCAAGCTAACTTTTTCACCAGGTTGAGCTTGGCGGTTGCCTGGGAGTAAAGGTCTTTTACAAAGATATGCATTTGTACATTCTGATCCAGTTTGACTCCCAGGTAAACCGGTTGTTTGTCCCATTTGAGTGCTACATCGTTCATTTTGAGCACTATCTCCTGTTTTAGAACGGTCCGGCCATTTATGAATAACGAATAGATCGTCTTCTCGTTGTTAACTTCTATATGCCACCTCTGCATGTACCTACTGATAGCGAAAAGGTCGTGCTGTAGTAGCTGTTGAAGTCGGTGAAAATCCTTATCAGTGCTCCAGATTACCAAATCGTCTGCATACATGGCAGCGCTGGTTTGCAACATACCAGGTAGGTCGTTGATGTAAGCCAAGAACAGTGGGCAGCTGAGCGCTGACCCTTGGGGCAGGCCTTGCTGCAGCGTTCTCCTACTTGAGGTTTCACTGCCATAAGTTGTTGCGATCGTCCGGTTTGTAAGAAAAACACGGATCCACCTGTACATGTTCGCAGTTACACCTAAGGCTTGTAGTTTCAACAACAGACCGGACCTCCAGACCTTATCATAGGCCTGTCGGAGGCCGAAAACTACTGCCACAGTATGCATTTGTTTCTGGAGCCCATCTGTTATGGGCTGGAGAAGACGGAGCACTTGGTCAACCGGCTGCTTTCCCTTCCGGAAACCCGCCTTGTTAATGGTCAGACTATTGGTACTTTTCAAGTACCAATAGAGTCTGGCATTAACCACGTAACTGCTAAATGTTTCAGTCCTTGTTTTTTTTATTTTCGGACAATAATTATAATGCTAAGAGTATGTTTCAAATAAAGGAATTGCGTTGAAAAAAACGTATTTTCATTTTGTTTATTTGTTTACTACTTGAAAAGATTAGTTTTCACAAATTCGGATCTAAGTTTGTGATTCAACATTTCACCACTCTGAGGAAGAGTAATTATTAAAACTTCTAATGTACACTTTAATGTAACAAAAGTTCAGAAAATTGTCAATTTAAATTAAAAGCCACCAATAAATAACACATCGTTTTTTTTAATATTCTGAAATATATGCATACTTTTATAATGCATTACGAACTTTCTGTATCTTCTTGAAGATTATTGCGTCATGTGTTCTCTTCAGTAGAACACACAGACCATGATGTCCTGTTTAGCACGTTTTAAGAAGCGCTCACAGGCTACCACTATGAGGGGATTGTGCGGCATGATCGGAATAGAAACAATTTATAATAGCATGAGTTTTAATCCAGTAGTTATTTTTAAACTACGGACGTAAACTTATACTTATATATCAGACCAAGTTGGATATAACAATAGACGTTACCTACGAAGGAATGGATTCTAGCATATTTTACATGCCCCCAATGACTCTGCATTACCCCTAAAGTTCCCTATTTAACCCAGATTGGGTAGTTTACCCTTGTTCCCCGACAACTGCCTTGGAAGTCTCTTATAGCACTGGCCAGGCACAACAAAGACCAAACTGAGACGCGTAATCAACAGGTGCGCTACGGCTTCCAAGATCAAACTCTAATGCAGGGGCTGAAAAACAAATAGCATCAGGTCTCCTTAATTTGTCTATACTCTTTAAAATTTACTTGAATATTTCTGTTAGCAGTGATTGAAAATCATCAAAAATTATTTGCGCTTAACAATGACAAACGAAAGTCTGTCTGGATTGGCATAAATATCACGTTCTAGCTGAGAACGTTGGCTTTGAATCAACGATAAATCGTTTTACTTCAATGAAATCAAGTAGATAGGAATTTAATTAGGGCTCAGAGCTCTATTTTAATTCGCATAAACAAAGTTTCTTTCTTAGATCAATAAATATACGACTTAAAAAAAAATATGTTACTATTTTAAAAACATATCTGTTTATATTGTTAATTCTATTTGACTTGTTCGATGATTTTGAAAATTTACTAAATTGGTAGGCTAATAACTAGTATTTATCGAATGCTCAGTTATTAGTAAAATTTGGTGGCGCTCCCTGAAATTCACCTTGCCCCCCCCCCCCACGCAAAGGTAATCCGCCACTGGATAAAGCCTATTGAAAAATAATTTTACGAGGGCGTTCAGAAAGAGTTAGTTTTGGCGCAGTAATATTTTTCATGGCTTTTTTTTCTGTATTTTTTTTTTTACGGAATGCTTTCTAAAAAATGGTATTTTCTGATTGCATAGCGTTCCTAACGAGTGAGCAAATGATATAAATTGATGATTCACCCGGTCTACATGATATTAAACATTGTCAGTTAAGTAGGTCAATGTTCCATTTAAAAAAAAAATAAATAAATAATAATTATTTTTTTTTTTTTTTAAAGTTGTTCTTCAATGCTTGAATTATTAAATCCTTTCCTCCCCCAACCCCCAGTGTGCAAGTCACAGCTGGTTCGGTCTGATGACGTCATTGACAGACCTCTGAGAAATTTGATACGAGACCACCATGTACTTTAACTCAAGCGTGACCTTTTGTACCGAGTTCACCCCTTCACACCCCTCCACTTTGACCTGAATACCCATGCTGCATGTCGGGAAATAATATCGTTATACCGTGACCACCACACAGATGATGGCACTAGGAGATCCCTCTCACTAATTGTTCCGCTAGTATCCCATTCTTTAATTTAGCCATTATCCATCTACCAAACGCTACATTCATTTTTGCCAGGTTTCTGTGTTTAATTTTCACATAAACTTTATTTTTTTTTGTCTCCATTCAATTGGGGGAATAAAAAATCAATTTAGAAATATGGATACATTTATCCCCTCCACACTCTTTGTCTTTCTAACTAACATTTTGTATTCCTCCCTCTCTCTCTCTCTCTCTCTCTCTCTCTCTCTCTCTCTCTCTCTCTCTCTCCCTCCTTCCCTCTTTNCTTGTGACAGGGGGGGGGGAGTTAAAATGGTCAAAAATAGTAGCGTGACGTACTTTATGTATGGCCCCAAAACAGACTCGTTACTAAATTTTTTTAAGTTTAAGCCCAATAATACTAAAATTATTTAATGAATTATATATCTTTCATTTAGAATAAAAAGAAAAATTAATGTTTCTGCATTAACCGCACACACAATTTATTTGTTTGGTAATACTTTTTTTAACAATGAAGCTAAGTGTTAAATGGGGTGAGGGTGTGTGTGTGTGTGGGGGGGGGGGGTCCTATAGCCAAACCACCATAGCAAATGGAGCGTGGACGGTGGGTCTGTCCATGAGTGTTGTTTGTGATTTACCCCCGATGTCAGAGAGCGGCACAAACTGGTGAGAACTTGAGAAATTGGGATAAAAGGGAGGACAGTCTTCAGAAACTAATGCTATTCATAAACATTTGTGGTTTTTATTTGTGTTTTTAAACAGTATTTTTTTAAATAGTGGTTTTGTCTAAAACGTTTATATTTGATAGAAAACATACCAAGTATATTTTGCTTCTTTTCTCGGTGTGTAACCACAGGTGAGTTTTAGAATGAATGATCTGTAAATTTTTTTTTTTAATTTGAAACTTAAAGCAAATTATCATTAATATCTGATTATACCTGGGTGTGTGTGGTGCGGTGTGGTGGTGGTGAAGAGTGTGTGCTAGAAGAGATGGTGGTTACGTTCTGTATTCTGATAATTGTATTACCTTTAGAACGGGCTACAACTCAACACAACTGAGCATTATCAGAACATTCTATAAGTTTAATATAAAACAACTCTTTAAAAAATATGTCCTCTCACAAACAACAACAACAATCCTCTCACTCCTCCCTATCAACTCCCAACTGTCCCTACGTCACGATCACTATATCGCGTCCTATCCCCTCATATCACGTCATAACTAAAAAAAACCTTTCAATATAATGCGCACCGCATGGGAAGTTATAGGAGATGTCGTAAGAGGTAAAATTAACCACATTAATATAGCTGTTTATTTGTTCCTTATGAGTTACCACTACGCTCAACTTTAAATAAAAAACAATTGAAAAGGAGATACATAAATTAAATTAAGGAAATAAGCTTTCTTTTTTCATAACTACATAAATAGATCTAACTTTGAAAGGAATTTTATAGCCAGGTAAAACAAACAAAACTAATATCCCTCCTAAATACAAGTTATTAATTATTAGTATGTAACTACGATCAGGCATTCGAGCCATGCTTGACTCTGAGAAGAAAGTCCACGAGGAATTGACCAATGAGATGAAAACGTTCGATTCCTCCCGTGACGTGCCCCTCTACATAGGAGTGGCCATCAGCATAGTGGCTGCATCGGCCGCAATAGCAGGTAGATGGAAAGTCGGTGTCTTTGTGTACCTCTATGTCCTGTGTACCGCTGTGTGTCCTGTGTACAGCTGTGTGTCCTGTGTACCACTGTGTGTCCTGTGTACCGCTGTGTGTCCTGTGTAACGCTGTGTGTCCTGTGTACCGCTGTGTGTCCTGTGTACCGCTGTGTGTCTTGTGTACCGCTGTGTCCTGTGCACCGCTGTGTGTCCTGTGTACCGCTGTGTGTCCTGTGCACCACTGTGTGTCCTGTGTACCACTGTGTGTCCTGTGTACCACTGTGTCCTGTGTACCGCTGTGTTTCCTGTGTACCGCTGTATCCTGTGTACATCTGTGTGTCATGTGTACCGCTGTATCCTGTGTACCGCTGTGTCCTGTGTACCGCTGTGAAGCCCTTGTATCAAATCATCCCCCTTGAAGTAGTTGAAGCTATAGTAACTTATTAAACCCTGCTGGTCTTATGTCTTGAACATTGCAAATTATGTTGTAACATTGCAAGTGCTACATTTTTAACGGTGTGTTTTAGCTGCAAAAAATTACGCTCAAGCTGAAAACACACACACGAAAACAAAAACAAATAACACGTGATAAGAAGTCAGTTATCATTTTTATTATTACTTAACTAATTGAACAGGATTTTTTTTTAGAAGTGATATATAAAATTTAACCTTTCATATGTAACGTGTGCTTATGTCACATCGAAAGCTTGTGTGTTTCTAAATCGTACACAGTAAAGGTTTTAAAATATCTGCATTGGTTTTAATGCTTTAACATCAATAAATCAGTATGTTTTTATGTTTGACATCAAATAATCAATATGTTTCTCATTTCCTTAATTTGCATTAAAGCCATATATTAAAAGATATGTGTTGTCTGTATTTCAAGTTTCTTTTCAAACGCGTGTATGTATTCTATTTAAATGTAATTCCATAAAGAATATTTTATTTAACGATATAAAATACTTTTAAAAACATGATATTTTATGATATTCTAGCAACACTAGCCAGCTACTCAGTGGGCTTTCTTGAGACGTACAGAAAAGATGTGTCCGCTATATGGATGGCTTGTTTACCTGTAAGTTGTCAACTTTCTTACCTTATATGATATACATTACATGAGGGTATATATGCCTATAAAAAAATTGTTACGATGTACTGATGGTTATTATGTATAGTTATTGTAATGTCGTTGTACAAAATTTTACTTTGACAGACTGTCAAAACTTGGTGTTTCAAACAAAACTGAAGTGAAATGATTGCATTTTACAGTAAAATAATTTACGTTTTAAAGTTATTTTTTAAAAAAATATAAAAAGTATTCAGATATCTTATAAGAATTAATGAACTAAATAGTCGACTTGACTGTATTGCACTTTAAGCATGACTCTAGAGCCAGTGTCACCAACTTATCCTTACACTAAACCTTGCTCTGACTTGTTTCACTCAGTTCCTGTTCCCAGTCATCACTGGCATCACAGTGGGGTACAGACGTCAGATGTCCAGTGTAAGTGTCGTAGACATCTCTTTGAACAATTTATTTTCTTGCGAAATTTATATTTCACTATTACTAACTCCTCCATCCTCCACCCCTCCATCTCTCTCTCTCTCGTTCTCTCTCTCTCTCTTTAAATTTTGCTAAAATTATCATATTTATCAAAAATAGTTATGGACACCCCTTCCACCATTTTTCTAAAGATATTCTACATCCCTGTGGTATGCAAGCAACATACCATACACATAAAGACACAATGCTCAGGTGAGCAAATGCACGCATATCACTATTAAAAAAAATAAATTAAAATTTGTTGAATAAGCACTATCCATTATAACCCCTTATAAATATAATAGTGTCACTGGTGTACTAAAATAATGTCTTTTTTTTTTTGTCCCATTTACCATTCTACAGATCGGTGTCCACATCTGTCTACTGATGGCCACGCTGGTAGCTGGGGGTGCAAGCTATGGGTACTCCATAGAAAACGTCTTCATCAACCGCGACAACTGCACGTGAGTTTTGTCAAAATTGCTGACTAAAGCCATTACGCAATTCCGAAATAAACTCAAATATAATTTAGTATCTCTTTCTGTTGCATAAATCACAGAAAACAACAAAGAATTGTGACAAAACAATTGAAAAATTGTCGAATTTTAAATTACTTGTTGCAACTTGTAACTTCATTTTATGCAAAGTATAGATCTAGCTATGATTTGCACTTGTGAAACTTTTTTGTAAGACCATAACAAAAACAAGTTCTTAAGGTTAAGAGAAAATATTAAACCAAAACAGATATTGTTTAACTACCATTTTATTTAGCATTCAGTTTAGCATAACATACAATGTGTAGCATAAAATAAATACCAGATGGTGGTGGAACATTTTTAAGTATGGCACCGCTCAGCTATGACGGCACCGCTCAGCTATGACGGCACCGCTCAGCTATGACGGCACCGCTCAGCTAAGACGGCACCGCTCAGCTATGACGGCATGGAAGTAAATATCCTCACAGCAACAATAATTGAAATAAAGGAAATTTTGAAAATTGCCGAGGTTCCAAAAATAACAAATGCAAAGAAGAACATCGATAGCCCTAAATCAGTTTTTAAAAATCAATAGAAAAAGTGAGATTTTCGAATAGGGAATAAGGATACGAACCAGAACAAAAAATCCTTTCTCAGCGAAATAACGTAAACAAAGTACAAAGATAAGAAAATAAAATAAATCTCGTTTGTTGTTTTGTAGTTCAAGTCGATATCAACCAGATGATGAATTTTCAGATTGAATGTTTAGGAATCACGTAAATCTTCTTGTTATGATTTCAGCTTAACCTACAAAACGGGACTTGCTTTTCCGCGAAGTGCGCAGGTTCTTTCAAATGTAATGTAAAAGTCACTGGAGCATCCTATTTCAATTCAATTATACTGCAAATTCGTTAAAAACGATCTGCTATTTAAAAAATAACGAGTCGGTTAAAATAAGGGTCGCAGGGGGTAGGGGATACTAATGTTTCCATTAGAACATTCTCGGGCTTGATAGACACTGGCGGCGTCCATCCCTCTCCAGGTCAGCGGGGGACTTTCTTAGCGTTAGTCATTTCTAAACATTTTTATAGTGGCTTTTACGTAAGCTCGATCCCATGCCCCTCAGCTTGTGAGGTGAGTGCACTATTGACTTCGCTACCCAACGATAACTAATTACTAAATGATATAGTTACAAAGTTATAAAACACTTTACCTTTCTCTTTCCTTAGTATTGTCAGCGTCGATCGGGGAGCCTGCCACAAGGTGTCGCTTGTCTACATATACGTAGTGGCTGGGGGCGTGGCCATTGGATTCAGTGTTATTGGTCTACTAGTTTCAACACTTGCTTGCTCGACAGCTGTTGTAAGTAAACACAAATATCTGAAAATATTACTGCTGCATGTTCCGGAAGCTGTTGCATATAATGTAAAATAATTACAAAACAAATAAAAAATACGTGGCTGCATAAATGAAATAGCATTTTTTCGAGTTTTTTTTTTAATGAGTTCATTTTCTATTACTTGACCTTTATAGCAACAAACAAACAAAAAAAAAAAAAAAAAAAAAAAAAAAAAATTAAATATAATTAGTTAAATATA
>MUZC01001570.1:26464-36630 GCA_002072015.1 Radix auricularia
TTGATGAGCGCTGTAAAAATATTTAATATGATGACGTCATTGTTTGGTGTGCATCGGTACGCAAAATACAACCCCTATTATTATTATTAAATAAATACTTTGCGTACATTTCATAAAGTTTAATAATTCGTATTTATCAAAAAAGGACAAGTTAGTTGGTCTTTAAAGAAAAGGTTGGCGCCGTAGGCGCCCAAAAAACGGGGGCGCCGCAGGCGCTACGGCGCCTGGCACAATCTAGTTATTAAATACTTTGCGTACATTTCATAAAGTTTAATAATTCGTATTTATCAAAAAAGGACAAGTTAGTTGGTCTTTTTAAAAAACATTTGGCGCCATAGGCGCCCAAAAAAGGGGGCGCTGCAGGTGCTACGGCGCCTCGGCAAAATCTAGTATGTAAGAATGATATTGGGGAATTTTTGATACAGCATTGGAATATCTTGGTATGAACAGGGTCAGATTTTTAACCAAATCGGATTATCAATGTTAACTGGTCCACATGCATAATATATGGCTTGGAGTATACAGATATCGAGAAGGAAATCTCAGATTTTATTTCATCAACAATAATAAACAATATAAAAAGCCCAAGGCACCCACTGTCTGGCTGTCTCCGTAACGCTGAGAACCATAGTAAAACAGTCCATAATAGTTTTTTAAAAGTGTGTGATGTTTCTCGCCGTAAAATATTATATGACGGCATTGAGGTTATATTTTAATTTTGGGAAAGGGAACGATGTAAAAAAGGATTTGAACATTTATAACTATAAATACTTAGTGTACATTTAAGAAAGTATAATATTTCGTATTCATCAAACAAGTTGCTTGGGCTTTTGAAAAATGGGTGCCTAGGGCGCCCTACAACCGATGTTCCCTCTAAGGTTTTTTGGTCCGTGTGCGAATGGCGAAGTCTCGTGTACAGAGTTGCGCAGCCTCCCTTTTTTGGTATAATATTTTACAGAATTTGCTGCACGGAAATTCTAAACTGCTGCGTGGCATCGGTCGCACAGCTTAAAGGGAACATTGGCTACAACCCCTAGTAGACATTACCTTTTGACCTCTTAGGTAATTTAGTTAAGAAATTTAAGACGTGTTTCCACGTCCTTTATTTCCATGTTGGCAGATATGTTCAGCGAAAAATGTGTCAAACGGAGTGAGTAGCTCTAGTGTTCCAAGGTAGTTACCATTGCTCGGTGAGCCTAACAGTTCATTCTTGCCACGGAATTCAAGGCCAATAATACACAGAAATTCTAAAACGCCTACTAACCTTAAAAGACCTGTTTTCCAATATTGGAGTTCTATTTCAAATGGCTTGGAAATATTAAAGTCGATTTGAATGGATGATTTACGATCATATAGTGCTGTCATTGCATCAAGATGTTGCTTATAGATTTCATGACCTGAAAGCCTTTCATGAGCATGGTTCCAATCATTGCAGCCAGTTGTAAGCTTGCTCACTGTCTGTGACATCAATTTGCATACAAAACAATTAACACAGACACTAGTTTTTTTAATAGAATAATCAATTTCTGGGAAACCAGCGGCGTAGCAAGCGAGGGCCAGGTGGCAAATGCCGCTGGCGGCACTTTGTCATGGGTGGCAAATTCCCGGTCGTTAATTAGTTTCTAAGCGGAAAAAAATTATAAGAAAGTTGAGCTTTTTATCGAAATAAAAGAAAATCAAAACAAAAGGGTAGGGGGGTAATTAATTACAGAAATAAAGGAACTACGCTAAGGCATGAGATGTTTCCAAACGTCAAAACTTCACACTCCTTATTGGATTTTAATTCCTCTGATACTAATGCTATTGTACTGTTAATTACTTAAATAGTATGAAAAGTTAACACTGATGTGGTGATAACTTAAATGATTCTTAAAACGTGACAGCCACCATTGTTGTAAAAGCAAAACTTACGGTACATAAAACGAGCCAATTAAAAGCTCGGGGCGGAACATTGTGTGTTATGAGGGAGGGGGTGGGGGACGGCTAATTCCTCATTATTTAGCTTCAAAAATGAAAAGATTTAAAATAAAGTATTTTATATATGTGAACGTTTCTAACGTCAGACCTTCAAATTCCCTTATGAATCTTAAGTCTTCTGATACTAATGCCACTGAAGATGAAAACCTAGGGGCTAAATTGGTTTATGAATATAACAATATGGTTCTGGTATATACAATTGATTCAAGTTTGATTTTAACGTAATTAAATTACTGGAAAAATTGTTGGCGTACTTACATGGATTATTCTACCAAAGCATTATTTTTATTTTAATGTCTTTTGGTTTGATGCACTAAAAAAAAACACATTGAACAACATTGTTTATTTAATGGAATTAAAAGTTTGCACGCATACATCCAAACATAACCACCCATGAACAAGTGCTCAACATTTTCAAACTTTTAAAAATTAGATAGGATCAGAAATGAGATGAAAAGAATAGACCAAAAAAAAATAAGTTGTAAAAGAATACAAAACAAAGTGCCAAGACGTTTTTGTTAGAATTTTTGAAATTATTAAATCCTGGCAAAATTTAATGTGTTTTTGTTGTTGTTGTTGTTGTTTTTTTTTGTTTTTTTTTGTTCCAAAGCATTTCCTTGCCAAGTACAATCGAGCACTCCCAGAACATCGCATGAAAAGAGATTTTTTTAAAGTGTCATCTAAATTCAAACTGATCTCATAGCAACTTTAAGAGATATATATCGCGATAAATCATATTCGTCACGAACAAGATACCCATTATTGTTCCATTCTATTCGATCGCTCTTCATATATTTCACATAATCACCAAACAAGTCCAGTTGTGGGATATGTAAAGGTTGAAAATTTAAAAAGTAGACATTGTAGAATCTTTCAAATATATCATAGCAGTTAAAGTGGATCATCATGTGTTAATGCTTCTTCTTCATCGCTGGAAAGTATACATGCGTTTAAGAAAGACGCAATAACATAAAATATCAGAGCCGAATCTCGCTCAAACAGTTTAAAAAATCTTTTTTTTTCTTCTTGATACTCGAACTGAAACGAAAATATATTTTAGTTCTCTAGAACGCTGTTACCTTTTCTTGTTCATGCCCATACACCGTTGGGAATATCTCATTACTTTTAAGGCAAGGCTTCAGGATACAAAAAAAGTGAATATAACATAGAACCATTTTGAGATTATTTTGAAACCCGTAGCAAAACTGACTGAGGCATAAAAAAGCTCATCAGACCAAAAGACGCAGGAATTTTGCTAGTCAAAATAAAATCTTTAATTTCGAAGCTATTTTGAAAATGCCCAAAATTATTTATAAACGCATAGTGCTAGAAAAAAAGTTAAACAGAAGATGCTCACAGAGAAAGTAATGGAATACTTCAAGGATGCTTCGATATTTGATAAAATTGTGTGTGGAGACTTTATCCTTTTAATCGAATCCCCCACCGGAAGGTTTCCTCAGAGCTGGCGTCCAAAAGCATTTCCTAGCGGTACCTTTTGCTATTCCGTACTGGCGCTCCTTGCTTTAAACAGGCACCTCTCAGTAGCGTCGTTAGTTAATTGAGGGGTACGAAACGGCCGCTTCGGAGTTACCCGACCCTCAACGGGTACTTTAATTTTCATCATCCGCATTGCATCTAAATGCTTTGTGTAAGATCCGTACAGCGACTGTAATCATATATGACTAGCACCTAACAACGGCATTCGGCTGTCCAAGCCAAGGGTTGGTCGGTTTCAGGTCGTGGTCTGCTCCACGACCCTACTCGTCTGTCGAACCGCGTAGAGGTCACCCCTTCTCGACAAGTAGGTCAGTGATGATGCCCCGCTTTGCGGCGATCCTAACCTTTGAGACTCGTAAGCTTTGCCGGGGTGGCGCCAAAGTGATACTATGTTGATAGCGAGTTATAGTAAGGAACTCCACCCCTCCCTCGGGAGGCTCACTTAGTGGAAGGCGTTTTCGACCTAGTGTCCTGGATGCCCAGGCGGCCGCTTGTAGCAGCGACCGCTCCGTGGGGGGGGGGGGGGCTTCTCAGCCTTTACATCCCTAAGGGGGTCAGGGAGCTGAGGGGGTTTTCCGGGAAGCCCCGTTAAGAGCGCAGGCTCGGGACTGCTGATTCTCTTCCACATGTAGGATTTCAGTCAAAGTACCCGAGAGCAAATTTTGGGTCATCCAAAATGTCTATCTAATGTATTGCTATTTCAACATTGGCTATTGAGCATGGCAAAGCTGAAAACATTGATAAACGAAAGGATGTGCCATCAGGAAAAACAGATACTTTCAATCAAGAAATAAGCTATATACTTTTTATCTCTAACATACTTATTTTAGTGTAATTATTACCTTCTGATAAAAAAAATATCTTTACTATACAGCTTTAACTTATTTTTCTGGAAGGGGGGTGTGGGAGTGGGGGAAAATTTTGGTTCTGCCCCACGCTACGCCGCTGTGTCAAAGCTCTCCTATTCGAACATGAACACGTGTAAACAATGTTAACTATAATAACAGCATTGTGCTTCCTTCTCCAAATGTTTATATGATTCTTTAAAGCTTTCATTCGTATGGTTTATTGTAGCTAGGTTTCCTCTTTCATGCATAATAGTTTTAAGATAGTTTTACAGTAAGTATTACAAATGTTGAAGATTTCTGGTATCTCACATTCTTTTACATTTTGTCGTGATGAGATTTTATTAATTTATTTATGATATATTCAAGGATTCATGCAAACATTTGCTCCCATTTATCATACAATATAATAATTTTGGGGTCCTGAAAACCATTGGGGTTCCCTTCTCTATAGCTCGTTCAGCCCCCTCCAACCCACCCCTTTTAATCCGTCATAGCAAGATATTTCATTTTCAATATTGATGGTATAGGAATTAATTTTATGTTTTCTGTATTCGGGAAAAATCCGATTTTTGTTCAATACCCTAAAAGGCGAGGTTACTCCGAACCATCGCCCATTTCTTTGAAACTCTTCAAATCAATTAAACTTACTTTCATTATAACTAAATCTCATTGACCGCCTTAGTCCCGAGTAGGATCAAGGCATGGAGTCGTTAGCCCTGTGTTGTGTCGGCTTGGCTGTAATTGTCATCCTAATTGTACTGATCATTGTAAGTGATTTATTAAGTTTTTGAACGTTTATTTAAAGGTCATCACCGCTGGTGGGAGGATTTTATTGCCTTCAATTTTTGCTTGTCAGTTTTTCATAAATGCCATGAAATTAAATTAATTTTCAGGTATAGATTCCACCTAGCTTAGTTTACTTCATTAAACCATACTAAAAAATTGTGAGTAATTAGTGTTATTTTTAATGTGAAGCTTACTTAGCTCCACAACAATTGTTGCCGTTGTGCTTTTTTTTCCTCTAACATTTTATTTCCCAAACAAGTCGTACAACATAGACATTATATAAAAAAAATAAATTAGTTGAACCATAGAAATTACATACATGTACTTGTAAAAAAAATAAATAAACCGTATCTCTAACACCAAAATTGTAGGTTTGTTCAGTTTAGCTCTAGCATGTGCATGCACAGTCACAGACAGGTACAAAAATGTGAACCTTGATTTGAATGTTATTTATAAAATAGTTATTTGTATTCTCTATGACTATGGATTGGTGACCTGACAGGTGATCGCGAGACAACCGAACACGTGACATGTGAGCAAACGGACAAGTAATCACACAGACAATGTTAAAACTCGGACAAGTTACCACACTGACAACTTAACCGATAGACAACTGAACACAAGTTAACATGCTACTCACAGAAATCAAAATAAAATATGTCAACAATCGAAACCTTCAGAAAATTCATTTATTTTTTTAAGGCTCACTCAAGTGTATAAAACTAATAAATTATAAAAATCAAAGTGAAGAGGCATAATATTAATAATAATACTTGATGCTGTAATATCTTAAATAGAGAGTAGACTCTAATAGCAAACTTAAATTATTAAAAAATAATCATGACTTTTAATCGTAAGCGTAGTTACTAGTAATTCTAGAACAGTACTATAAATAATATGGCAATTGTATTAATTATGTTTTATCTGTTATATGTCATTGATTATTTATTGATCATGATTCTTATATTAGAATTGTATGAATAATCAATAACAATTACTGCAATTATTAAATTAATAGTGCTATTTTAAATCATTAAAACTTTAAACAGACTACTATCATTGAGATCATTGTTTCCTTTCATTAGCAAATTATTATCCCAAACATCAGATATTCTCCCTAACTTTTGTCTGTTTTGGGGTAGGGGGTGAAGGGGAAAAGCCCATGTTGTATTTACATTAGAATAACGCCATAATCA
This sequence comes from Radix auricularia, assembly GCA_002072015.1. NCBI lineage: Eukaryota > Metazoa > Mollusca > Gastropoda > Lymnaeidae > Radix > Radix auricularia. The sequence continues at coordinate 32,769 of MUZC01001570.1, forward strand.
TATGTCTACGCCTGTATGAGTATTTCTATGAGTTTTTGCCAGTGTGTGGATGACCGGAAGTATGTATGTGTTCAATGATTTGAGTTGTTCACATAACTCAACATACCCTTATCATACGTGTACCTAGATACCTCCTTCTTTACTGAATGTTTAGAGACATAGTCTCCTCATTTAACCTTAGAAAATATTCTTTTTGTTAGAGATGTTGCTGTGGAGGACAAGGACAATCTTATACTTATCACAACGAATCTTCCAGGAAGTACGGCAATCGTTCTCCATACATTGACTTGCACGGTTACTCGGTGTCTAATGCTAGAGACAAGCTAGAAACTTTTCTGCGACAACGTTTTAATAGTAAGTGTTAAAATATTATATTCTGTATTTCTTGTTTAAGAGGCAAAGGTATTACCCCTAAAAAATTCAATCAAAATAATATTAATTGATTGATTGCTACAAATATTATTTATTTTGCATTATTTTGCCATAGTTTTATTCTGACACCTTTTCAACTTAAAACATGTGTAGTCTACATAATGAATGGGCGGAGTGAAATGGACCGATATCTCTACGTGGTCACCGGCAGAGGTCTGCACAGTAGGAATGGCTACCCTGCCATCAAAGAAGAAGTTCGAAGTTATTTCAGCTCTAACGGCTATAGGTAAATCAATGGATTTCTGTAACAAAAATATAATGCTACAAGACCCCGCTGAAACTTCTGTATTATAAAAATATTTATTATTTCTTTCTGTTAGTTAATTCTGTTTTGTCTAAGACATTGACATTGCTTTGACCTTCTCGGGATTTGCTAGGTCTTGTGAAGATAAAATGTCTTTGGTCTGTGTATCTGCTCGTCTTTGAACCCCACGGCCCTTTTCTGCACCTCATCCACAACCTTAAAAATATTTTGCTCTGTAACTTTTCAAAAAATGCAAATAAGTGTGAAATGTTTCATTTTTACCAAAACATCACCGTTTGTGAATCTTATATATATTTAGGCCTATACACACACACACACACACACACACAGTGGCGTAGTTAGGGCTTTTGCCGCCCGGGGCGGTCTCCAACATGCCGCCCTTTTAATGACGTCACGGACTGGGGGGGGGTCACAAAATTGATGACATTCAAAACGCGCTACTTAAAATAAAAACTACAGGAAATATATGATTTCCCAAACTTTATTCAATGACGACTTACGTGGTTTCACACTTGTTACGGTGTTAGAGTGCAACCTTAAACTACAAACATATTGAAATGACCTTACAAACAAACAAAATAATTATAAACATGCTCGTTTTCAAATACAAAATACCACTTGTATGGGGGGGGGACTTTGTCACGTTACATTGATGAATGGATCTAAGTTTTTGTTTCGTTACGCCGTATGACAAGGGGGCCGGGGGTGAAAAATCAGTCGAAATCACGTGACGTTATTTATGAACAACCTCTTAGTTAAATGAATCATATGATGGTTTTTAAAAATTAATAAGCATGAATAAATAATTATAATTGGAGCAAAATACATTGTAAAATATGGGGAACAATTTTACCATTATGAGGTGTATGACTGCAATCAGGCTTATATAAAATTCAATGGAAAAGACGTAAACAAGGTAAGGGTTAGCCTGACCGGACGTAACAAAACAGCGAACGTTTCGGCAAAGAGCCTTTATCAACGAACATATAAGACACAAACAAAACGAAAATAAATATAAAAAAGAAGGAACTTAGCTGCGGTGAAATCCAAAGTATCCAAAAAAGTCATACTTTTATTTAAAGTTACCCATTTGATGTGACGTCACATTTCTTCAANAAAAAAAAATTATAGAAATGAATAAACTATATCAAAATACGTAAATGGTTTTATAATTTCAAAATATCAAACTCTATTTTTAGTCTTTAATATTAATGTTACAGAGCTGCAAAACATAGGATCTGAACCAGGGCCAGTCTTGGGCCACTGCAAGCTATGCCGCTCTTTAACAGGCCCCACCTATTTCAATTTTTACTTAATATCCAAATTTATTCCTTATCCCAACCCAAAGTGGGCTCCGTGCAATCCGTTTCGCATACATAGCCGCGCATATGATTAGACCGACCCTGGTCTGAAGTTCTGTACAAACATGACAATAATACGCTGTTACACATATACGATACAGTTATGATATCATATGTAAATAATCTACTGATGGAAAAAGATTGATGGCGCAAGTAAATGGTTTATTCTACCAACGCATTATTATCTTAAAATTAAATTTAATGTCTTTTGTTTTGTGTCATGAAAAAAAAATAATGAAGAAACCTATCTCAAACATTTTTAATTCAATCGATGAAATCTTGCAACCTAGATGCGTCTAAGTTCAATCGAAAAATTTAAAAATCCTATAGCTGACATACATAGTGTTGTCACGGAGTAAGTTATGGAACCTGATTGCAGGGGCAGCACTTTTATCAAGATCGATAATTCTTTATCAAATAAAACAAAATCGGCAATCCTCCGAGATCCAGTCCCCCATTATTTTACCTTAATACTTATGGTATGGTGGAATAAAGTAAATTACATATTACAAAGTAAATTACAAAGCTTTTAAAAACTAAAAGAATTCGAATATTTTTGTCCATATCTAGATTCCGCTGCAAAACGCCACTCCTACCATTATTCCCGGCTGCAAACTCCCCCCCACCATTACTCCCGGCTGCATACCCCCCTCCTACCATTATTCCCGGCTGCAAACTCCCCCTCCTAACATTACTCCCGGCTGCAAACTCCTCCCCTACCATTACTCCCGGCTGCATACTCCCCTCCTACCATTAAACCAGGCTGCATACTCCCCCTCCTAACATTACTCCCGGCTGCAAACTCCTCCTCCCTTCCATTTACTCTCGGATCCAATCATTATCATTAGTCCGGCTGCAAACCCCTAATGCGTTATGTCTAAGATCATTTTTATTAATCTAGATCTAGTTTCCTATGTATTGTTTCCTAAACCTAAGATAGACATTGTTTATAATCATCATTTTAATCGAAGCTTAACATAAATATAAACCTTTGAAAGGTCAGTACCCTGTTTTGAACCACTGACAACTTCTTACGTTCATAGTCCCTGCATCTTGACCACTAAGCCAGCACTTCACGGTAGAAAAGATAGTATTTAGAATTAAATACTTGATATCCATGTGTTCATTTTATTATTGTTTAGTTTTTGGTTTTAATTCCTACGATATTTCCTTGTTATTTGTTTATTAAATTTTTCATTGTCAGACAGGTTTATTATTTTTTTAAAATTATATTTATTGTACGAAGATAACTAATTGTTGAATAAAAAATTATTTCCGGAAAAAATATGTCTTCTATTGATGTCAACATTGTTATCATGGACACGGGACACTTCTAAGAATAACAGAGGCTCTAAATGGTAAGGTCAGTTATAAGTCTGGCTTTAGAATCGTGATAAAATCAAAAGTTTTTTAACCCCATAAATCAATTATTTTATTATATTTATTTATTGTAATAGATCAGTAAATAGCTTTACTTTTTCTTTGACTATTATTCGTGTTGACCAAAGCAATAAACATTTTTTTCTCCAAATCCATACTGTGCATAGCTTTCTAGTCCCTTATCTATCATTTAATAATATTATTATTATCTAGGTTTGCGGCTGTTTGCCTTTTTGTGAATCTTTTTTTAGGTGTTCATGACTTTGTTTAACCATGTTGTGAGGATTCATATTCATTGTTTTTATTTTAAGCTATAGAACTTGATTGTAATTATAATAGTAAGGAATTTGATTGATTGATTTAGTTTCACTGTGACTGTGATGTAATGTGTTATATTGAATAATTCATTGAATATATATATATA
>MUZC01001570.1:38180-56661 GCA_002072015.1 Radix auricularia
AAGAAAAGATATTGAAATGAACACGCGATCTCTCTTTGTCCATAACAATTATTACAATCCGCTGTTCCAACTTTTAAAGAATCTCAGTCATATCAGTGTTAAAGTTGTCTTTTTAAAAATATTATTTACTCTCTTTATAGGATCGGCCGCTATTTTTTTAAAGCTAATGTTCTTTTTGCTAGCTTCACATTGTGTCATGGTTACGGTTCACACATAACAAACGTTGACCTTAGACTTAAGGAAAAAAATGAAAATTGAAAACAATTAGAATTCGTTTTTAGTGGCTAATTAAATTCAGATGAATAATTTTAATATATTGGTGCATCATTTTTTAATCTAATTAACTTATGAATGTTGATTAACTTTTTGGCACAGCAATCAGTAATAAATTGCTAATATTTTAATTGTTTTTCGCTATTTGTTTTTCATTGATTATATTGCAAAAATGTTGAGCATAAATTTTTGATTTTATGCCACTGAATGTTTTTATTAAAGGACCAACAAAACAATAATAAAATGTATTAAATTCTGTCAACCTGATATTACTTTTAAAAATATTATTTAAAAACTTAGGATACTTGTCTGCTTTTCTAGACAGGAAATGGTGCTTGAATTGGATTGAGACACTCATTTCGTTTAATGATACGATCAGAGAGCAATGCATCATTTTAATGCTTTTTAAAAGCGAAAATATTGGAACTAAGGTTGTTAATTATTATACATTGCTTAAATGTTGTGTTTTAAATCATATCGTTATTTATTTGCATAACTTATATTTATAGGCGTCCCTAAGGGGTGCGGATCATTTTGGGCGACACCATAACAAGGGGGGACACCAAAATGTAAACCCTGTATTTTCCCGTTATTCGGCACTCAGTTTCAGATTAGGTCTATGGGTTAAGTCGTCCGGGGGTAGCACCATGAGCTACCACCCAATGGTGCATTAGCCCTAGTAACGCCACTGCTTATATATATATTTTATTTTAATTTTTCTCAATATAATTTTACAGAATGCAGTAATATCAAAAACCATTTGCCTACAGTAATTAATATTTTTTTATTATTTTTCTAAAATACATGTAGTAATTTTTTTCTACTATTTATTGACATACGTCGTAGTCGTTGCTTCCGACTTACTGTAAAACTTAAAGGTTCACATATCATTTATATCATGTTTAATCATAAACGCACGACAAATGACGCATTACTGATGATGTGTTACGTCAAATTTTTAAAGGGTTTCAAAATAAATTTGAAAAACATGCAAAGATGATGATTAGAAAAGAGTTTCTCAATGTATGCGCACTAGTGCATAATATTTTACTTGCTACATAGATATAGTTTGTATTTATTAATAGAATAGTTTACTTTTTTAACAAGAATTTATTTGAGAATTATTTAATTTATAACCTCATTGAATTAGTATTATTTTTAATTTACTATATTTTAAAAGCCATGCTCTAACACGATTTATTAAAATACTTTTTTTTAAAAAACACGAAATGGGTTTTACATTTTTAAGAATCTAATTCTTCAAAAGCTAATTTATAAAATATTCCTTAAACTAAATTTACGCGAGTTTTCTAGTATGTTTCTTAAAATCTTCGGTGTGTGATTTGGTATGTGAGAATGTTCAAGAGAGATTTGTTTTCAACGTCTTACTTATTGTTTTTATTGATCAGAAGAAATCATTGTCTCTTCCGATAGGCGCCTCAGCTCATCACTGGAGCTTGTCTTTGACAACACGCCTCCGAGGCTTCCTTGCGAGTCTTTATTGTCTCCTAGTACATGCTGGCTGTGTCCAGTTACCGAATATACAAGTATACTCAAACCAAGGCAAACATGATCAAGACTCTTCGGTTTAATTTCCGTGATTTGTCTCTTTACACCCGATACCAGTGGTGTCGCTAGGGGCGTGGGGGCGGGCCGACCCGGGTGGCACCATTAGGGGGGAAGGGATAACACCTAAGTCTAAAATTGTATAGTGTTTGATTGTATGTCGGAAAAAAGGAACCTTTTTTAATCTTATCAGAAATTAAGAAATACAATGAAATAAGTTAAACATGATATTGTTAAAGAGTGGACCGGCCTTTCATTTAGCGATTCCCAGAAGGCAGCTCAGAACCGTGACACCTGGCAGGAGTTAGTGCGCAGCTCAAAATGGTGCCCCAACGACCCAGCGTCGGGTTAAGGGACAGTTCAGTTCAGTTCATGATAACTTTTTATTTTAAAAATATTTATAAAAATTTTAATAATTAAATAAAGAATTTAAAAATCAGTTCACTTGCAATAATAAAACAGTCCAACACATAAAAAAAACTAAAATAAATTAGAAAAAAAAAAGAAACGAAACAGCCGCACAATAGATTTCTTCACATGGGTTGGATATGAGAGAGGCAGTGTCTTNGGGGGGGGGGGGATTGAATGAGAAAATTATGAATTCAATGCCTTTGAGTTAAGCTTCTTTTTTTAATAAACAAAATTAAGGCGTGTATTTTTTTAATATGTCAAAGTTCTGATTTTCATGGAGTAACGATTTTTTTCTCTATTGGAAATACTTTTTATGTCATAAAACTACTTTTATGTTTCAGGGGAACGGCGGAAAGAATAGCTTTGTTGTGTTGTAAGGGGAGGAAGATGCTTAGTCTCGATCAGTGGTTCCCAAAGTGGTCCCTACGACCGCCAGGGGTCCCCTGTACTACTGAGGGGGTCCGTTGAAAATTAAAATTGATTTGGCGGTCCCTGAACAACGACAAGGGGTCCGCCCAAGGCTTTATACAAAATAGTAAAACTGATCAATTTTTATTATTATGGAAATAAAGATAAATAACTTTTTTTTTCAACTGATTAACTAAGAATCTATTGGGTGATATCAATCATGGAATAAATGTTGTTTAACTTAGTAAAAGAAGTATAGCTACGGTAATTTCCACGGCTATAACCAATAAAAAATACCTGGTTTATTGACAGTCAAGTGTAATGCGTAGGAAAATAATAATTTTTAACGTGAATTAACAAGGGTTGCAAGGTTAGGTAATTTTTCATGTGTCTAGAAGCTATATTTATCTAAATTATAGTCGTAAATACATTTTTCTCAAAGGGCTTGAATATATGAAGTATGATTTTATTTTTTCACCAAGAAATTTTTTTTACACAAGTTTCTGCTATGCCATAAAACTATGTGAAATAATTCAATGAAACCTCCCAAGCCATAATAACATTCAATACAAATCCATAGTGACAAAAAAAATTAGGATTTTCGTTTTGTTTTCAAAGTCAAAGAGAAATATTTTTAAAAAACACCATATCTGCAACAACTCATATGGATACATCTAAGCGAGATGAAGATGGACTTTGAACTTCTTATAACATTAATACATGTTTTTTTATTGACTGCAGTCTCCAAATAAGTTCGTTCGTTCGTCCGTCGAATCGACAAAAACCACTCTAGTCATCCGAGGGTTGCTGAGACTGGTTTTGCCTATGTGTGCGCAGATGGCTGACAAGACCGATCCTGGCACGGAAAGTTCGGGAACAGAAGGGACATGGGATGAGTGGGTTGTCTCCTGGAGGGTTAACAGCACGGGCCTTTCGGGCTTGCCTCTTCTTTTCTGCGGCGTTGATCCTGTTTGCCTCGCATGTCCTGGATTGGCGCCAGGTGGACCGGTCCAACGCAGCTTCCTCCCACGTGTCTGGGTTTATTGCAAACGCTTTCAGAGACACTTTCAATGTGTCTTTAAAGCGTTTCTTTTGTCCACCATGGGACCGCTGGCCATGCTGGAGCTCGCCATAGAAGTGTCTCTTTGGTAGGCTCTCATTTGGCATTCGGGCTAGGTGCCCTGCCCAGCGAAGCTGTGACTGCATCAGGAGGGTGAAGATGCTGGGGAGACCAGCTCTGGTTAGGACCGTGGTGTCTTGAGTTTTGTACTGCCACTTTATGCCCGCAGGATCTTCCTGAGGCTTGTTGTGTGAAAGCGGTTCAGCTTTTTTAGCATGGCGTTGATATACGGTAAATAAGTACACTATTGGCAAATAACTTATTTGACCAGCTGCAAACTGAGGTAATCGCACAGTTTTGCACAACCCAGCTTTTAACATAGAAAACAATCCACTGAGTAATAATACAGTACAAAGAAGGATTGACGAAATGGCTTAATGCGTAGTAAATTCTTTATATAAATACTTTTTTTAAAAAACATATACAATTCCAATACAGATTAACGAGTCCACTTTACCAGGAAACAAAGCTTTAATTCTAACTATTATAAGTTTTATAAAAGATTATTTTTTTCCCCAAAGAATTGTCATTGCTAAATATTTGGAAACAGATAGGAAGGTTGAAGCGTTAATTTCTGAATTAAAAAGATTTTTCTATTTAAAACTATACCCTTGACTAATATCATTTCTGTTGCAACTTATGGGAAGGTAGGAAGATACCGAAGGCTTCTGGCATACTCCAAACAAGCTCTACCTAATAAAAATGTACAAATGTTTGCACGAACCCTTGAAAACAATAAATTAACTAAATTAATAAATCTTTTCTATTAAACTGATCGTTATTTAGACCTTACAGTTTTCATAATTAAAAAACTTGATTTGCATGGACATATAAAGAGAACAAATAAAGTATTATTTAGTGGCGTTGCTAGGGGGCGGGGGGCGGGCCGCCCCTGGTCACCATTAGGGGGGTGACACCAAAGCCTAAAATTTTACTGTTGATTTTATGTCAGAAAAAAAGAAGACACATTTTCTTCATCTAGAAAGGAATACAATGAACTTACGTTAAAAGCGTAAAAATTTTATTTTAAAAATCAGTTAACTTGCAATAATAAAACAGTCCCAAAAACACAAACTAAATAAAACAAATTATGGGGAAAAAAAGAAACAGCCGCACCAGAGAGATCTTCAAAAACGCTGGCAGTGTGTTATGTTTTTAAAGATACCAAGCAAACTGAGCTTTGAAGTGTTGACAACGTGGACGAATCCCACCCCCTCTTCCCTCCACCAGAGAGAGGTGGCGGCGTAAAACGATTTTTCTATTATTTTTTAAAAAAAAGAGTTTTCTTTGTTGTTATTTTTAGAGGAAAAAAGGAATTTAATGTCTTTGAGCGTAATATTAAAAAAAAAATTAAAAAATATTTGTTTAAGGCGTGCAAGCATAGGTATCCATGTTTATATATAGGTAGTCTGGTTCGTAGGTCCCATCCCCATCAATGTCCCCTTTAAGTTTTGAGTTACAGCGCAGAAAATTTCAATTAATTAAAAAATTAGAAATTATGCGCCTGTGTCATGAAAGTTAGTAGCGACTTTATTTCTTACTCTACCTGGAACTCAGTCACATCCTTTGTTAAAATTCAATTAAGAAAACAAGTATAAATGTCCATAATCTATCTTCAATTTCTCACACACTGCAAACAGACTTTCGCAACATTATTCAATTAAATCGTCTAACGATAATACAATAAAAATATCAAACACTCCCTTTAAAATAATATTTTAAAAAAAAATTGACATTGGTTACTAGCATTGGAGCAGAACAAAGATTTAGATATCACTCGACGCCGACAACTTACAAAAAAGACTTTGACGTCACGAACAAGTCGGTGTGATATTTTAATCAAAACAACGGGAGTGGTGTGGGGGTGATAATGTGGTGAAAGGAGTGTTTTGAAATAACAAATCATTTTTTCCTGGACACCTAAAGCTGATTTTTTTAGATGACACTGAAAGTCAGATGGCTTTCAGGACACTTTGCTTCACAATCATTTTAGAGAAATGACATACAAGCACTGACTGAATACTGTGAAGAGCAGGCACGTTTGTATTATGGCCAAGTCAATAAACATGGTTTAAAGGATCTCAGAGACTGAGAGCCACAGTTTCGAACTGTTCCTTAGTGCCATTCATGAAGTATTTGGAGAACTTTCCAAATTAAGCAAGCTGTTACAAACGAAAAATCTAATGACTAGGACGGCACGCCAGTTTGTAAAAGGAATTATCAATAACCTTAGAGGACATCACCTTGGAGAAAATGTTCATTTGCCTGCAGAGGTTGCTAAAATGTATTCAGGCTGAAATACAGTACTCAAATTTTTTGAATGTCTGAGTTGGCACGTGGACTCTCGATTTCTTGAAAGCGACTTGATACTTAAGTGAATATTTGAGTTGTAAGCGTCAGTCATGTCAAATTTTAATTTTGAACAAACAAAACTGTGTGCCCTGTTTATAAATACAAAGTATTCTTAAAAGCTATGAAGACATTGTGGAGAAATTTATGGATCACTATCGTAATTTAAGATTTGTGCTCGTAGAAAAAAAATGTGGCTTGATTCAGACTTTCGACGAGGTGATTCAGTTCGTCAGGAAAGAAGAATAATTCAGCGACATTGCTACCCTATTTGATATTTGTGCTGTATTTCTTGCATCAAGCGCTCATTGCGAACGTGGATTTAGCCTAATGAATTCTAGTAAAGTATTATCTAGAAATGTGTTGTAAGAGTTACATTTAGAGTTGCTTAAGAGGATTAAATCTTGTCAGAATTATGGACATCAGATCAACCTTGATAAAGTCTATAAAATATGTATCTTGTTGACAGACAGACACCAGTGTGCCCCAGAATAGATTAACGGCATATGGGTATGTTGGCATTTGGTTACTTAATGAACATATAAATGTATATTTCTGTTCAGCGGAACATAAGTATACATTTATAATTCTTGTTGGTATAATTATTATCTACTAGATCTATATCATTTTGATTTAAACAATTTTTTTCTCATATAAAGTATATCGATCAAATTGATGCATGTATTTTTGGGGAGATGCCAAAAATTTGCACACCGAAAATGGTAAACTGTTAAACTTTGCTGCTGCACACAAGTTTTTTAAAAAAAAATTATTATTTAGCACAACAACCTACAAACCTTAAAGAAAACATTGATCCCCACTACTAAGCTGTTTAGTGCTTACAAACGCGGGTATGCATTATTCCGTATTTTTTTAAAAATGTTTTTTATGGAGTAAGGAATTGTTTTCTATATTTCAAATACTATATGTCATTAACTGCTTTTGTGTTTCGGGTGCTTGGTGGAAAAATACGCTTTGTTGTGTTGTAGAGCGAGGCAGTTGCTTAGGAGTTAGTCTGGATTTTTACGCTATTTTGGTTATTTACACATCTCTCTCTCTCTCTCGCCCTCTCTCTCTCTCTCTCTCTCTCTCTCTCTCCTTCTCTCTCTCTCTCTCCTTCTCTCTCTACTTTTTTATCTTTTTTTTTAACTTTTTTTTTCGTGTTATAAGGAATTGTTTTCTCTTTTAAACGTAATTAATTAGAGGGGAGCAAGAGGTGCTGATCTCGACGGGTGACAAAAAAAGGTAAAATTATTTATATTCCGTCTATTTGGCACTGGAATACTGGGAGGAATTCTATGGATTAGGAGCCGCGCATAAATGACGTCACGTTCCTAAAAGGGGTAGGGGGAGGGTGGCATGCATCTATGACGATGTGAGACGAGAGGGATGGGTGTGTTTTAAAAATGTGAAATCTCCTCAAAACGCGCAACTCTAAGTAAAAGTTTCATTTAAATATTTCATTATTTACAATTTATTTAATGACGTTTTGTATGACTTCTCGCGTGTTATTTACGATATCAGATTGTAGACTTGCACTAAATCCGAATTTATTTGACAAAAATTCATTTGCCACATGAAAATTTCTCATTTAGAAGTTACGAAGTATTTATATATTTTTTTTTTTGTATTTTTTTTTTTTTTTNGTCCTCAAAGCTTTGTCACGTCATGTTGGAACAAAGGGGTGGGGGTCTAAGTTTTTGTGACAAAGTATGACGCGGGGTGGGGGGGAGGAAATCGGCAACGTCGCGTGACGTCATTTATAAACGCCCCCTAAGTCATGAAGGGGTGACACCATGAACTACCGCCCCGGGTGACACCAACCCTAGCGACGCCCCTGATTATTTATATTTTTTTAATTTTACAACTTTTGATAAGCACTGTCGGCCATGTGGAAGAGTAAAGGCTTGTGATGCAAGCAATGTCGGGATTGATTTACAGTGGTGGAATTATTATTTTTTTTCACACCCAGTTTTATAACATACCGGTGAACACTTCAAAAATCTATTTATTCGTGTTCGTTTTTAATTCATGATTCTTATTTTTTTACAGTCTCATATTAGCTGCTAGCAGTCATTTTATTTATGGGACGTTGGCTGGATAGGGCCCCAGTTTGATTGCAGCCAGGAGCACCAGGTTTGATGTACAGGTTTTATGACGGATGGTTTTGGCAAAATGCGCTCCGTTAATTGTAATTTTTGCATGCAAAACTTACCTGGGGTGCACCAAATATAATTTTTGGGGGTTCTAGTTTTTTTTAAACAATTGCGAAACGGAAATTTTGTCTTCCCCCAAGCAGTTATATTTACATGCAATATCATACACAATTTGTATTAAATTGTTTTGGGAGGTACATATTTGTGGGTGAGGGGGTGTGACAGGGAATGTTTGGTTTACTTCATTTTAAATTTAACATGTACCCAAAGAGTTGAGAATCACTGATCTAAAATCAAGACAAAATTTATCTATTATTTCACGCTGCTTCCCTTTTAACTTACCCAGATAAATTCAAACAGGCAGTGCTCCCTTCAAGCTGGACTTAGCTATCTACATTTCCTTATCTATACTAATTTCTTTACGTCTTACGTGTCTCTCTCATTGAACATGATAGCACTTATTACCTGTTACATGCTGTTTTTGCTTGTAAATGCATCAAGTTTCAGAAAATATAAAGCATGTTTACAGAGTATCATCAACAGTTCCATGGACGAGAATGGCAATTACTGCTACACTATCTTTATAAAGTGAAAATCCGATATTTTTTCAACACCATAAAAGGCAAAATACTTCGTAACATGGCCCACTTCTTGGAAAATCTTTTGATGTCTTCATAATTGATATAAATATAACTTTATCTCCTAGGTCCAAGAGCCTTAGCTTAGTGTAGGTTTCAACATGGAGTCGCTTGACTTGTGTCTCCTGTGCTTTTCTCTCATAATTCTAGTGTTACTGATCATTGTAAGTAAATTAATAAATTTTTAAAAAATTTAAGTTTTGTCTTATGAACTTTTTTCTTATCTATACAGACGCTCCTTCTATACAGAAGATTATGGCATTCACAGACCATTCCGGTCTGATGGCAACTGATTCAGCTTCACAGTCTACGATTATGAGGGTCCACGTATTACCCAGCCGCCTTTATTTCCTTAACTAGTGTTAGGTACCCATTGCCATTAGGAGCAGGGTGGACTCAGGGAAGTCCTTAGCCCCGGGAACAAGACCTTGTCTTCACATGTTTTCGAAAACATGACCTTCGGTACGCCAGCCGAGCGCGCATGCCACTCGACCACCGTGACCCTATTTATTTATGTGTCAGCACAGACCATGGGTTGACTAAAAACCTGTAGGACCGGGTACTTTTGGGCGTGAGCGCTTTCAAATCTGTTTTTTTAATGTCAAAACATGTCACGTAGATATTGAAGATATATATATATATATATATACTTAAACTTAGGCAAATGAAGACCTACAAAACAGATGAGTAGTCGTATGTAGGATTGCCAGAAGTCCGGCAAAAGGAGATATGTCTTGCTCTTTAGCTGTATATTCTCCGTCCGGCAGTCAAATATTAAATCTTTTTAAATTTTCCGCCTTTTCTTGCATTTTATGTTATCATTTTTATGTATCGTTTCTACAACTTTTACATAGTATATTTACGTTGTGACAATGTAAAAGGTCTATGCATTTCTGCGAACCAGTCAATTTTAGCCATTCTAACAATCTAGCTCTGTGTTTAATTAAAATAATGGGAAAGACGTAAACAAGGTATGGGTTAGCCCGACCGGACGTATCAAAACAGCGAACGTTTCGGCAAAGAGCCTTTATCAACGAACATACAAGACACAGAAAAAACGAAAATAAAAAAAAAAAATGAAGGAACTTAGCTGCGGTGGAATCCGAAGTATCCAAAGAAAAAGTCCCCGTAGTCTTATAAAAGTATTGTTATATTGCGTTCAGCTTACACGTATGATAGAGGTCGTTGTCCCTACAAGAGTCGCTGTTTGGCTTCCGACCAGGGCGACAACTCTTCGTATCACATTGCAACTCTTTAACTACTCAATTAAGAGCAATTTGCGAAACAGATTATATTGAAGTAATATTTTTAAAGATAATTGGCGGCCTACTTCAAGCAACTTCAATTTTTCAATTACACAATAAATTTCACGTATACAAAACGTGTCTGAAATAAAAGTTCACGTAAACCGCACTACGACTATGTAAACTATTTTTAAACACATCGCTTAAACTGCATAGATATTAGGGCATTTATGGGTCCATGAACTGTACTAGCTCCACTCGCTTCAGCAAGGACTAGCAGATCAATGAAGCTATTTACATCATTATTATTTGAACATTATTATTTTCTATAACCTGTATACCTAGATATCTAGTTACAAAACCCATACTCTCTTGGTCCAGGTGAAGAGAAGAAAAAACAATAATCGTTATGGTGTTGTCCAGTGCAAATATATTATTTGTATCTAAACTAAATATGTGATGCTTTATGGTAAACAAAAGAAGAAGAAAACCCCTTTATTAAATAGCTCAGTGCGGTCTAGTTGACTGGCCAATTTTAGTTTACATAAAAGGTTAAACATCCCGCTTGATATCAAGGTATTTGACATAGTTATTCGCGATGGGCTCTGGAAATTAATAATATCTGGACCAACTCAAGAAATGTAACTGTTTTCATATGACCTTCTTGAGAAAATTGTTAAGAATCAAATGGCTAGACAAAGTGACGGGAACAGAGGTACATGTGCAGGCTGGCGTGCCTAGTGTCCACAACATGCAAGGAAAGGCTCAGCGCTTTGTCAAAACTTATGGGGTAAGCATGCCGTTAAGTTCTTCTTATCTTAGATATACAGACGCTCCTTCTATGCAGAAGATAATTGCGTCCACAGACCATGAGAGATGATCTGTTGGCAAGTGATGCAGCGGTCACAGGCCACGGCTATAGGGGTTCCACGCATTACCCCAACCGCCTAACTATTGTCTAGTAAGGTATCCATTCGGAGCTGTGTGAGTCGGGGACTCCTCAGGCCCCGAGAACAAATCCTCACCTTCGTGTGGATTCGAACTCGTGACCATCAGTATGACAGTCAAGGGCGCTACCTCTCGAACACCACGTCCCAGGTATCCTAGAATTTATAAATAATACGACGTTGCAGATCGACCGTCGTCGCGCGAAATTACTAGAAGGAGCAGAAAACTATGAGTGCAAGAGGAGAGACAAAACAAAAAAAAGATGACAGTTTCAAATTCCAGGACCAAAGACTCTGTCCCCTCCCCACGGTGAACATGAGCATCAATGTCCTCAGTGCGACATATACTTCCGAGCTCGGATTGCTAGCCATCTCCGAACTTACAGCTCACGACTAAAACTACAAATACATGTTTGCTATCGTTTTCGAATGGATAAACAGCTGCAATAACACTACATGCGTGGTGTGGGATTGGAGGTCTGGTGTGTGATTTAAGGTAAGGCGTGTAATTGGGGACTGGTGTGTGATTGGAGGTCTGGTGTGTGATTGGAGGTAAGGTGTGTAACTGGGGACTGGTGCGCGATTGGAGAATTTGCGTGTGATTAGGGGGGTGTGGTATGTGGTTGGAGATCAGGTGTGTAATTGAGGACTGGTGTGTGATTGGGGGGTGTGGTGTGTGATTGGAGATCAGGTGTGCAATTGGGGGACTGGTGTTTGATTGGAGGTCTGGTGTGTGATTGGAGGTAAGGTACGTGATTGGAGGCAAGGTGTGTGATAGGGGGGTGGTGTGTGATTGGAGATCAGGTGTGTAATTGGGGACTGGTGTGTGATTGGAGGTAAGGTGTGTGATTGGGGAGTGTGGTGCGTGATTGGAGATCAGGTGTGAAATTGGGGACTGGTGTGTGATTGGGGGGTGTGGTGTGTTATTGGAGATCGGTGTGTGTAATTGGGGGACTGGTGTGTGATTGGAGATCAGGTGTGTAATTGGGGACTGGTGTGTAATTGGGGGACTGGTGTGTAAATGGAGATCGGGTGTGTAAATGGGGGACTGGTGTGTGATTGGAGATCAGGTGTGTAATTGGGGGACTGGTGTGTGATTGGAGATCAGGTGTGTAATTGGGGACTGGTGTGTGATTGGGGGTGTGGTGTGTGATTGGAGATCAGGTGTGTAATTGGGGGACTGGTGTGTGGTTGGAGGTTTGGTGTCTGATTATAGGTAAGGTGTGTGATTGGGGGACTGATGTGGGATTGGAAGTCTGGTGTGTGATTGGAGGCAAGGTGTGTAATTGGGGACTGGTGTGCTATTGGATATCTGGTGTGTGATTGGGGAACTGGTGTGTGATTGGAGATCTGGTGTGTAATTGGGGGACTGGTGTGTAATTGGGGGACTGGTGTGTTATTGGGGAACTGTTGTGTGATTGGAGGTAAGGTGTGTAATTAGGGGAACTGGTGTGTGATTGGATGTCTGGTGTGTGATTGGAGGTAAGGTATGTAATTGGGGGACTGCTGTGTGATTGGGGGTCTGGTGTGTGATGGGAGGTCTGGTGTGTGATTTGGATGACATATACTCGAAAATGCTTACACGCGCAGACTTACTAGGTGTGTGATTGGAGATCAGGTGTGTAATTGGGGATTGGGGTGTTATTGGACGACTGGTGTGTGATTGAACGACTTTAGTGTGATTTGAGGATTGCTGCGTGTTTCGAGGACTGGTATAAGATTGGGGGACTTGTGTATGATTGGAGGACTTGTGTATGATTGGAGGACTTGTGTGGGATTGGATGACTTGGTGGTCTTCTGTTAGATTGTGGTCTGCTGTGAGATTGGAGGACTTGTTTGTGATTGTTGGAATGATTTGTAATTTGTAGACTGCTTTTTTATTGGAGTACATTTGTGTGATGCGAGGATTTTTTTGTCTTTAGTTAAGTACTGTGTGTATTGAGGAGTATTGAGCATTGTTCGGAGTCTTGGTTTGTCATTCATAGAGTATTGTGTTATGTGAGTATTAGTGCTTGTTTGAGCAATCTTCATATATAAGATGAGTCCTCATTGACTTAAGCCTTTTTATGTTTCTAATTATGAAGTTTGTTCAATTTTAATATTCTTATTATAAAGAAATGCAATCTTTCAATGACATATGATCCCCCCCCCCAAACACAAAATAAATAATAAGTGCTGGTAACAATTAATTTAAAATAAATCATTAACTTTTGAAAATGTTACGATCAATTACATAATTTCACGGTTAAATTTAATTATAGCCAAAGTTTTAAGGCAAGTAACAAGAACAGGTGGGTCGTGGTGGACAAGAGGTAGCGCTCTCGACTGTCATACCGATGGTCACGAGTTCGAATCCACACGAAAGTGAGGATTTGTTCTCGGGGCCTGAGGAGTCCCCGAGTCACCCAAATGGGTACCTAACTAGACAATAGTTAGGCGGCTGTGGTAATGCGTGGAACCCCTATAGCCGTGGCCTGTGACCACTGCATGACTTGCCAACAGATCATCTCTCATGGTCTGTGGACGCAATTATCTTCTGCATAGAAGGAGCGTCTGTATATAATATCTAAGATACGAATTGATTAACATATGACATTTGAGTATTGAAACTCATTTTAATATCCTATTCATTTCAATTTCCCATATGGGTAGAAGCATGAAACATTTGAATTTTTTTTTAGTACAAGCTCCCGACAATTGGCAAAAAGAATGTTAGAATTCCCTCTAATTGGGTACTGGGGCCCAAATATATTTTTTCTTATATTAAAAAAAAAAAACTTATCACTAATTCTCCTATTTTCAGTGTAGGTAGGAGCATGAAACTTTGGGTAATTGTTAAGTACTGGTGTAAAACATTTTTGAAATACACACTCATGGGGGCGCGGGACCCCAAAAACGTATTTTTTTATTATGAGATTTATAAAAATTGAAAAGCACTGATTCTCTTATTTCTCGAGTAGGTAGACTCATGAAAAATTGGGGAATTGATAATTACACTTTCACGATGGTAGCAGATGAAAACATATTTACAACTATCTCTTACTGGGGGACGGGGGGACAAATATATTTTCTTTTCTAATATAAACTATATAAAAACTACACATAAAATTCTCTATTTAGGTAGAAGCATAAAACTTTGGGAAGTTGTTGAGTACAATCTCCAGATGAAAGTTGGCGAAAGAGAATGATAAATTTCCACTCACAGGGGGCCGGGGACCCAAATACATTTTTTTCTTATATTAAAAACCGACTCATCACAAATTCCACAATTCATCGTGTAGGTTAAAATATAAAACTTTAGGAAGCTGTTGGGTACCCTCAAAACGATGATAATTGGCGTAAAATAATTTTGAAATGCACGCACATGAGGGCCTGGCCCTCCCCCCCCCCTCCCCAATAAAAACGTGTTTTTTTCCTTATACGTGTTATAAAAATTTGAAAATCAATAATTCTGCTATTATCCAAATAGGCAAAGGCATGAAACTTTGGGGGTTTGTTAACTACACTTCCACGATGGTAGCAGGTGAACAATTATTTAAAACAATCTTTACTGTGGGCTGGGAGGCCAAAATGTAGATTTTCCAAATTATTAACTATATAAAAATTTAAAATACCTAATTCTCCTATTCCCTATGTAGGTAGAAGCATAAAACTTTAGGAAGTTGTTGGGTACCATTTTGCGGCCAAAAATTAGCGTAATATAACTTTAAAATTCACACTCATTGGGGCCGGGACCTCAAAAACGTGTTGTTTCCAAATATGTGCTACATACAAATTGAAAAGCACTATTTTTCCTATTTGCCAAATAGGTAACGCATAAAACTTTGGGGATTTTTTAAATACACTTCCACGATGGCAACAGTTGAAATAATATTTAAATTATTCCTTGGTGGGCGCTGGGGGCAAAAACATAGTTTTTTTATGCACTCACTTATCACTAATACTCAATCTTCCCGCAGCAAAGCGCGGGCAAATTGCTGGAATATATATAGATCTATATCTAATTATTCTAATACAGATTCGCCCTAAGTATGCGTGTGTCTCCCCGTCCAAAGGCACATGAAAAGGTGCTCGAAAGGCGCGCAAAATAAGTATAAATAAATTAAAAAATGTTCACCGTTAAAAAATATTATATCCCACCGTCCAAAGGCGCGCAAAATAAGTATAAATAAATTAAAAATCCATGTAAATTCTACATCCATCGGGAATGCCGCTTCATCAATTAACATTAAAAATTGGAGCAATTATAATTCTTCTTCGCAATTTGAACACCAAACGAGGTCGATGCAACGCAACCAGATTGGTGGTTAGGGACCTCAAACCCAATCTCATCATCGCTGAACTTCTGTTCGGAAGTGACAAAGGTCGCACTCTATGCACTCCATGCACGGACATTGCCCCGACAACCAGACTTGCCTTTCGTTCTACGGAGAAGGCAATTCCCTGTAAAGTTAGCTTTCGCAATGACTATAAACAAATTGCAGGGCCAAGGTAACTACCTACCACAACCTGTGTTTAGCCACGGGCAGTTATACATTGCTTTCTCCCGTGTACGCAGATCAGCAGATGTCAACTAAACAAGGGAATAATTTAGGTACCTGCCCAATAGCCAGTAGTTTTAGAAATATAGAAAAAATTAACTTCAAAAGGTTTTTTAAGATGACTGAAGAAAATTTTGAAGAGCTATTACAGCGTGTCAGCCCCATAATTAAAATAAAAAGATACGTTGATGAGGCTGTCGATACCTCCAGAAATGAGACTTATAGTGACACTTCGATACATTTTGTCAGGTAAGAAATTATAATTTATATTAATAATCTTAAAATTAATAATTGTTAATTATCAGAATATTTTAAACTAAATTGTGTTATTGTTNAACCGTATATTAATGAATAATACAAGCTATATGTGTTACTTTAATGCAGTAAAAACAAAGTAAATTTATTTTTTTATAAATTACCTTACAATAATTTTATAAAACCTGAAACAGTAATATAATTTACTCCTTGCAATTTAAACATAATATTTGAACCACTATGTCATGTAGGTAGTTGTTAGTGCATCACTCAATAAATGTCAAAATTCCACGCTTAAACTGTCGTACGATATTAATACTACATATATTCGGACCAGCGGTGATGTGATTCTTTTCGTGCAGTTTTTTTTATAAAAGCGCCATCTGTGACGTATACCGCTTAATTTTGCAAACTAATAGTTACCTTTTTGAGCGATTTTAACTTTTTAAACTGTTTTGCGTTAGTTACAACAACCACTATGTAATCAAACAAATGTTGCACAAATTCGTTAATTTAAACTCAAAATTGCGATTCTTTTTTTTTTTTTTTTTTTTTTTTTTTTTTTGTTTCCTTATGGTTTTCCCGCTTCAAAAGAAAAGGGGCGGTTTTTGGAAATGGCTGGGTTTATTTTTTAAATGCCCACAAATGCCGCCCTTTGAATGAGTGCCGCCCGGGGCGGACCGCCCCCTCCGCCCCCCCTAGCTACGCCACTGATTAAAGGTGGGGAACAATTTTTCCATTGCATGCCCTATTTATGTAAGCAATAATAAAAGAGGCCGCATAAGATGATAAATCTATAAATACACATTTAAAAATACAAGATAATTGTTTTGAAGGCCACAAGAAAGTTATAGGGTCACAGGTTCCCCGCCCCCCTCCACCCCAAATGAGACAAAAGATATTCCAAATTCACACCCAAAAACGTTAACAATTAATATGCTTTTATTTTTATAAATATATGCTTTTTTTTTTTTAATGAAAAAAGAACTTTAATACATCAGTATATAAACATATTTTTTAAAATTATTTATAAATTTACTTACACGCCTAACTTTCATAGTCGAAAAATCGTTTATTAAGTTATCAAAATCTATATTATTTGTAAAATCATTTTTTATGGACAATATTGCAAGATTTTGTGGTCTTAAATCACTTATTGTGGAGCGAAAAATTTTTTTTTTTCAATTTCAGTTTGGAGAAGCTCCTTTCACAACTAGGTACACTAAAAGCACTTGTTGAAAAAAAAAATATTAGCAAAATTGTAATGTTGAATAAAGATTTTTCCAATATTTACTGTTAAATATATTTTAATAGATCAAGGGGGTATTTCCGATTTCCTCTCTTTTTTTGACATAACGCCTCACCTTGTAGTGTAGGTACAGCCAGGGTTGGTCTTAGGCTCCTGCAATCTATGCGGTAGCAGTGGGCCCAGCGCTTTCATATGGCGCAACCTATCACTTATTATCCTTATTAATACCTTATTCCTACCCAAACTGGGGCCCACGCAATTAGTTTCGCATACTAAGCTGCATAGGGGCCCGCAATAGCTAAGACCGGCCCCGTGTACTGCCATAAAAACCTGGATCCTTTCTCTTTCAAACTCGAACATTTCTTTATCAATGTAAAAAAATTTTTTTATTGATTTTCAAATTCTTCATTTATAATCCTAGATGGTATAGTATTATACACGTATTTTTTCTTGCAAAGACATGTAACTCATCACCTCGTTCTTTTATTTTCTTTTATAATTTCATCTATGGATAAAAACATTTCTCGTTGTACTTGCTCTTAATTTAGTATCACGTCTTCTGAATTTTCCCCACTCATTTTTTTCTCCTCTTAATTTAGTCTCTAGTCGATATCTCCAACTCTCTGTAACAGCGTTCTGTATTAGCACACATCTTTGTTTCATCAAAACGGTTCCCATAAATTGAGACACCATAGAAAAGTAACAGATTGTCATGAACTGAGTAACAATTCCAGCATCTGATCTCGTTTTACTTGTATTTCTGATGTCAATTGTCCAATACGCTTGAAATTTTTAAGTATGGCTTTTTTCGGAATTATTTATGTTATTGCGGAGTTAATTAAAGGATAAATAAATAATCATTCATTTTTAATGAATAACCGTATATTAATGAATAATACAAGCTATATGTGTTACTTTAATGCAGTAAAAACAAAGTAAATTTATTTTTTTATAAATTACCTTACAATAATTTTATAAAACCTGAAACAGTAATATAATTTACTCCTTGCAATTTAAACATAATATTTGAACCACTATGTCATGTAGGTAGTTGTTAGTGCATCACTCAATAAATGTCAAAATTCCACGCTTAAACTGTCGTACGATATTAATACTACATATATTCGGACCAGCGGTGATGTGATTCTTTTCGTGCAGTTTTTTTTATAAAAGCGCCATCTGTGACGTATACCGCTTAATTTTGCAAACTAATAGTTACCTTTTTGAGCGATTTTAACTTTTTAAACTGTTTTGCGTTAGTTACAACAACCACTATGTAATCAAACAAATGTTGCACAAATTCGTTAATTTAAACTCAAAATTG
>MUZC01001571.1:21974-32974 GCA_002072015.1 Radix auricularia
GGGGGGGGGCATCACAAGTCCTAAAGTTTCATTCCATCATAATTTTTTTTCATGCTCAGACCCAAGAGTAGACGTATTCAGTTAAGGTGCTATCCATGTTACGTACGTAAAGTTAAGGTGCCATCCATATATTACGTACGTAAAGTTAAGGTGCCATCCATATATTACGTACGTAAGGTTAAGGTGCCATCCATATATTAAGTACGCACAAACGTCGAATTTTCGTTCCCCCTCCCCTATGCGTACGTACAAATTGACTCAGTCGGTCTCGAAATCGGTTTGCAGCCTGAGCCGTTTACGTCACTAGGCTTAGTATTATGCAAATTAAATTTGTTGGGCGTACGTACGCATTCAGTCGAGACACCCCTGCCTGACCCGTACGCAAAATGCCATCAATTAAAGACCCCCTCCTTGCGTACAGTATGTGTATTGCCCCTAAGTGGTGCACAAAAGAGAAAAGTAGCTAAGCAAAAATATCATACTGTTCCTGTTGTAGAGGGCTCATCTCTAAATCAGCCACTGCATTAGAGATTGGAGATTGAATATGAAATTTGTTGTGACCCACTTTATTCCGCTAAAGATGATAATAAAGATGAAGATGATGATAAAGATGAAGATGATGATAAAGATGAAGATGATGATAAAGATGATGATAAAGATGAAGATGATGATAAAGATGATGATGATAAAATAAATAAAGCAGTAAATCCAGAATTGTGGATTGACTTCTTCACTGATGACGCGCGTACTGGGTTGACTGTCAACCCACTAACTATGAGCAGCATTATGTTCCCTTTCATAAATATTGGCATATTTATGCTGGAGGAAAAATTATATCAAAATATTGTTCTCATAAACTGCTCTATGTCACAAAAGCTAATGGTGAGCAGTACGGGAGAGAATGGTTATTGTATTCACCGTAATCTAAATCTAGAATCTAGTACGCAGAAGTGCCGTTGACGCTTGTTTGGGGGCAGTTAACTTCTTCCATACAGTGCAAACATTTATATCTAAACATTTCTGATGGCGAAACTTTATTCATTCAATAGTAGTTGAGGATTTATTTTGACGATTTCATTTTAATTAGAGTTCCATAGTAATTCACATTGTATTGCATAATTATAATGCAGGGGTGCGCTTACCTGTAGTAACTAAGAGCCATTTTAAAATATGTTTAAAAAAAATTGTTGAGAGCTACATTGAAACTCAATGGGTCATTAACCCTGGGTTGGAAATCTTCCAGTAATCCTTGCTAACATACCTTTCATAAATTGTACGCGAGCCGCGAAGGAGAACTCAGAAAAGCCTCATGCGGTTTGGCTACCGTTGGTATGGTGCCTCCTTCCTAAGACCTTTCTGGCGGATCGGGATGGAACAGGGGTGGCGAACCTATAGCAGGCGCGGCACAGTCAGCACACAGAGCCTCGTCAACGGACCCGCGACTAAAATATTACTTCCTTAAACCATTTAAGCCAAACCCCAATTTTCGGGTTTCATTGGAAACTTGGCACTTAAGTATCAATAAATGGGTTTTGGTTTGATTTTTTGGCACGTGGCCCCAGAAAGTTTCGCCACCACTGGTATAAAATACACCGGTAAATGAATGTAAGCGCTCTGAAGAAGAATGTTTTTGATAGTCTCTGTTGCCGGGACCCACAATGTCGTTCGAGGCGATAAGCCGCAAACACCTGACGTCGTTCAGATATTTAAATCAAGCGATGCGCTGCTCCCCCCCCCCCCACACACACACAAGGGTTTTCATTACCGGCCCCAGAAAATGCTACCGTACTTTTTCAGCCCTCTCGCAAACAAGAAAAATACCCTCACTAAATAATGTGTCTGCCGTGTGTTGAGTTGTTTCACATTGGCCAAAAGTCACAACTCAAACACACAGACACAAAGACGTCCGCGCTCACAGCCACACAATGCCTGCAGACGCCATCCACGCCGTTGACCGGGGCACGTTCATTCAACTTTTCCGTTTCCGGGTTTTCTTACCGGTCTCGTGACTCCACGTCCGGGCTGAGGTCTTCAATGACGGTGACGAGACTTGGGGGAAGTCTTCAGACGGCGCCGTCCATTGTCTCCTTTCGTCCTGCGACGGTCACGGACTGCACCCCCTTCCCCTAGCCCCCTCCAACTTCCCCCCACTTCCCGGCAAATCCCAAACAAACGGATTCCGTGGTCCGAGCTAAGTAAAGTCCAAATTGGTTTTTGGCGGGATGGTCAGTGGGGACGATGAGATTAGCACCGAGCTGGACTTCCCGGGATAAGGGGATCAGCGAACGTTTGTTTTGAGCTGACCAGGGGTCGACCCCTGAAAGGCCTCGGTGCTCACGGCTGATAGGTTAATTGGCTCAGTCGCACTTTGAGATATTGTCGGGCTCAACGGAATGGATCAGAATATAAAAAAACAACAACACAACTTCATTGATTGGGGAAGAGATAGTTGTTTTAAAACCAGAGTCTGGTTTTCATAAACAATAGTAAACGCTTATCGTTCAATCGAAACTTGAATGGATCATACTTACATTCACATGTTGCACAAACTTTTGTAGGGACAAATGGAGAATATTAAAATGGGGCAAAGTCTGCCACTACTCAATGATAGACGGAATCAAGTGAGATGTTTTTTTTTTGTATTTGAGCCTGAGTCTATAAACAACGCATTCATTGAGTTAAAACGTCCTTGGCAGAGCTCTGAGTTTTTATTCATAAAACGCAAGCCCGCTCTAGACATAATTATGGTGTAATTTATATTTGTTTCAAACACACTAACGTTTTTAGCGCATTTTCGAGATGTCGAAATCGCTATTGCACCCGTTTTGTCCGTCCGTCCGTCTGTCATCACCCTAGATCTCAGCATCCATAAGTCCTAGACCCATGAGGTAAATATGTTTTTTGTATGTCCTGACTTGCCATTTGTGCATCAACACTCAGTTACTCGATCCGTTTAAAAACCCCGTTAAAACTACCAAAACATATTTCGAATCGAGACGTAACACTAGCGCAGAGAACGGCCGCCATTGCCGGAAGTCAAATACATAGTTTTTCAAGCATTCAAGAGTGGTGCGAAATCGTGCAAAAGAATTATTTTTTTTTTAGTTGACGTCATTAAAATATGTGTAAAAGTTTAGAGAGTTTTACGTCATCATTTGTGGTGACTTGTAGTTAGATTAAAGAGAAAATAAAATTTTTTTTAATGTAAAGAAATGACTTTTAAATTTAAAAAATGTCAGGTATATTCATTACACAAGAAAATTCATAAAAATATGTCTAAAATCTAAACACAATTACTGATAACTACATAGTGCTGATATCTAACATAAGTACTGATACATAATACGAAAATGCGCTAACACGTCCTGAGTTCCAATAGAGACCAGGCTTAACATGATTTTTTTATTTACACAATTTGTATTTTTTTTTACCGAATAACAGTTTCAAAATAAACTAAAAATCCTCAACATTCAATTTATAACTTTGCATTACAACTTGACATACAATTTCTTGTAAACTTTCTGTAGGCCCAAACGAACTTCTACATTTTGCGGGTAGCACTAAAATTTGCCATCTGCAGATTTATTCAAGGGGTAGCACGCAAGTTTACCTTCAAAGGGTAGCACTAAATTTTACCTTCAAAGGTAGCACTAAAGTTAACCTTCAAAGGGTAGCACTCAATTATCCAAAGGGTAGCACTAAAGTTAACCAAAGGGTAGCACTCAATTATCCAAAGGGTAGCGCTGAAGTTTAGTTTCAAAGGTTAGCACTCAAGTTTACCTTCGAATGGTAGCTCTAAAGTTTTTCCCTTCAGGGGGTTGCAATGAAGCTATATACAACTTCTGTGGGTAGCAATGATGTTATACTTTCAATCTAGCTAAAAATCATAACGTCAGCAAATATCTTGGTATCGATGTCTACTACGAGTACGATTCCAACAGAGCCACTAAGGCGACAAACATATCGAAATCGTCGATACTGTACAGTAGTCGGACAGCAGCCGGCCAGTGAAATATTATTGGACTTGTCAGGCCACTTCATTTTCAGCGTTAAGAGACAGAGAGAGTGGCCGGTGGCTCTTTGCAAACAGCGGCGGCCGTATCTTGACATGCTAAACAGCTTGTTCAGACAACGTTGTGGGGCGTGTATCAGGGCGAGTTTGGCGGTGTGATGACCGAGTCAGGTCTGACGGGTTCTGTGAAATAGAGAAGGATGTTCTCAAGACGTGCCGACATCAACTCGAAAATATCAAGCAGAGAGTTGAATTTCCGAATCTCGTGCAGGTATGACGTCGGTTATCCGAACTTCCTCCCTGAAGATTTTAAAGCACTGTAATTATTCATGTACACTATAAGCATGGCGGGAAGGAAACCTTTGAATAGCTGATTTATTTTACGCCAGAACCGGATTTTTAAAATTCTCCGCATTAAGAATCTGCCGGAGCCGAAGTTGATATAGATATATTCTTTTTATGGCTCTAACGCCAGCCGGGTTTTGCCGAATTTATGAAGTAAAATTCTGCCGGAGGCGAAGCCGGAGCTGGATTTGCATAAATGGCTGGACTCCGGATTCGCCAGAGCCGGATTCGCCACATCCGGCACCCCCCTACTTTCATTCAAGCGAAAGTCAACTCTTTTGTTGAGACCAAGTCGTATCGCAGCAAACTTCCAGTCCGACATGTCTTCATTTTGTATTTTATGTCTCAAGCTCGCCGTGATTCGCTTTGTTTATATTATAATATATGGACAATGGAGGTAATCTAAGTTTTGAGTGTTGGGTCTTTTCTTGTAAAATCTTGAATAGAACTGCTGACGGAAAGCCGCCAACTATTAATAAATGTGTCTGTAAAATAAGAAGAAGAAAAAAAAAAGAAAAAAACCCCCCACTCTTTCGACGATTATGAAAACAATATTAGTCTAGACTTCAATCCCCGGTCCAACCAACGACCAGTTACTGTCGGACATTTGACCATCTAACTAAACTATAGACATCAGGTATAGTATCAAGTCGAAGAAGCCCCGAAGGGGGACAATGCCATATCATTTCCGGTGCTTCACGTCGATAGCGTCCCGTCTGACGCTTGAGTCTTATAACCCGTCACGAGAGAGGTTACTCCCCTTTGTAGACACTCATCCATCTTTGCCAAGGTCACTACTTTTATCTAAGCAGATCCCTAAGTCACTGAATGTAGCCTTATAGAAGACCAACTTGGCCATCTTGCTGCAGGTCATCATTACTTGCCCTGATTTCATCACGTGCCCCGTTATCCTCACTTGCCCCATGACATCCTCATCACCTGCCCCATCCCATCATCTTTACATGCCCAATGCTCCAATGGTTGATTTGCTGCTTCTCATCTTATCGCATGTCATTATCACTTGCCCCATGCCTCAATGGCTCACACCTCTGTACTATAAATTGTTTCCCCCCCCCCCCAACCCCCGTTGCACGAGCCGCTCACTTTATTGCCAACAAACCATCAACAACTCTTTCAGTTATTTCCCCAATTCCCCAAACATTACCATCTCTCTCTCTCTCTCTCTCTCACCTTCTCTCTCTTTAAATCCCCTGTAAATAACTCCACCCCCCCCCNCCCCCCCCCAAATTGACACCACGAGTGGCTATTCTCCGTATTCTTCTCAACCCCTCCCCCCCGGGCTCTCCATCGTCCCTCCCGTGGCGCCTGTCACTCCCCCCTCCTCCCCCACCCTCCCCTCCATCCCAAGTTAATCATCTAATCTATTATACCCCGAGACGTGATGGGAATAGTCCAGCGCCGTGATATCGACATGGGGCAGCTGACACATTACATGCAGGAGAGTCAAAACACTCAGTGGACGGCCCGAAATAGAGCCTCGCTTGGGGCCCAGAGCGTGGGTGGACGAAATGAGAATGGGGCCTCGCCGGGCAACAAGGGGTGAAGTTTGGGCCAGGCGTACGACCCCCACCCCCCTCACCTCGATCACGTCATTTTGGCCACACCTCCTCCAACTAGTATGACTGAGGTGTACCAGTACCAAAGATATAAGAGACTTCTATGGTTGGGTGTATATAAAAATGCTACCTTTCTATTATCAACATTATATAGCTTGTAAACATAACATTGTACAGAAGGAACACATTCTTCTGAGACCGGAATAATTGCTGGATCTATCTTCCCGTTTTGTACCTGGTCGAGAGCCACCCCCTCCCCCCGCCACCACCGAGCCCCAAACCACTGTATTGATCACGTTCTCTCGGGGGGACTGAGATCACGTCTCGTGACGCCCGAGATCTAGTGACGCTCCTTCTCCGGGCAGCCAAGCGTAACCGATCCACTTTGAGGTGCAATCGCTAATGAGCACTCTTCATAAATTCAATTTAACGGAATCTTGGCGCCCGGGCAGCCATTGAGCCGACTGAAAGCAAGTGTAGGCCCCATCGGAGACGGCATCGAGCCCACTAGTGTTCATTCGGCTGTGGTAATTGGGTGGTGAAGAAGATCACTTGTGTCCAAATGATATTCGTCTCCTCATTTTCAGAACAGTACGATGCGTTAATTTTTCCCATTCCTAAGTGTAAAGATGTTTGTCGTGGGGACATTTTCGGGACAAATGCATGTGGTCTGTAGCTTGAATAGGATCGGGCTATCTCTGGTTTTACACACATGTTCTGATTGGCTAATAGGTTAAAGGTTCTTTTCAATTAAGTAGACACATGTTCTGATGGGCTCGTTGGTTACAGCCTCTATCTGGTTAAATAGACAAATGTTATGACTCTCTAAGGAGATGCAGGGTGTATCAGGTTTAAAACAAACACCAACTGATTGGATAATAAAGCACGGGCATCATCTGATTAAATAGACACGTGTTCTGATTTAGTTCTAATTAGTTTTTAGATTCTGATTAAACAGACGTGCATGCCTAGCTTACAACACATCGTGTCGATTAATAATCTCCGAATTCTAAGTACATTACACTCCTGTTGTCTCTACAATACCCGGATACTGCAAACAGCGTCCTCAGTTTCTGTCCGCGTTACGAGCACACAGCTGTTACTTGTGGAAAAGGGGGGGGATATCAGAGTCAAACTAATGGACATAGAGACCAAGGCCATCTTCATTATTTCCTCAGACATTCGGACCAAGTTGAAGAAAAAGAAAATAGAATGATGATTTAACTATGCTAAATCGTATTGAAACAAGTAGTAATCGACAAAATGAGGGGTGAGACTGCAATCAGGCTTATAAAGAAGTAAATGGAAAAGACGTTAAAATGTAACGGTTAGCCTGACAGGACGTAACAAAACAGGGAACGTTTCGGCAAAGCGCCTTTTTCAAATGAACATAAAATATACAAATAAAATATAAACAATAAAAACTTAGCTGGGGTGAACTCCAAAGAGTCACTTTCATTGACTCTTTGGATTTCACCGCAGCTAAGTTTTTATTTTTTTAATATTTTATTTGTATATTTTATGTCCGTTGAAAAAGGATCTTTGCCGAAACGTTCCCTGTTTTGATACGCCCTTTCAGACTAACCGTTACCCTGTAAACGTCTTTTCCATTTAGTGATCGACATATCGGTGAAGTCAAATTGTATAGAGTTGATGGCCTAGCCACATATAGAATCGGATGAAAAGTAGACAACAGCTTCACAAATTAGCCAAGTTGAACATAAGCACAGATTACTCAGTATTCGATTAGCGAGTGAGCGCACATTGTCTAACAACAGGCTGCATAAGCTCAGGCAAAGATTAGCCAGTGTGCGCGCAGGCCATGATTAGCCACCAAACCAAACGTGCATGCTCGGATTTTTTAAAAAAAAGTTATGGTTATGTGCTCAAGAAATGAATAGCCGCCAGGCACACAAGCAGAGATTAGCCACCATTTGGCCCAAGCCCCGATTAACCAATATGCACACACATCTATGGCGGATTAAAGGGGGCGAGTGGCTGAACGGGCAATAGTCAGGGGCCCCGGTGGTTTTGGGCCCCCAAACATTTTTAGCGCATTTTCGAGAAGTCGAATGCGCTATTGCACCCGTTTTGTCCGTCCGTCCGTCTGTCATCACCCTAGATCTCAGCATCCATAAGTCCTAGACCCATGATGTGTATATGTTTTTTGTATGTCCTGACCTGCCATTTGTGCATCAACACTCAGTTACTCGATCCGTTAAAAAAACCCGTTAAAACTACCAAAAAACATTGCGAATCAAGGGATAACACTGGCGCAGGCAACGGCCGCCATTGCCGGAAGTCTTAGTATTATCAAAAGTATTAGTTTTTTTTTTGTTGACGTCATTAGAATATGTGTAAGAGTTTAGAGAATTTTACGTCATAATTTGTGGTGACTTCAATCAAGATCTTAGCGGCCCAGGGGCAGAAATTGAAAACTTTTTCGAAACAAGCTTCAACATTCAACTACTTTCACCAAGATTGGCAACTACGATCTATCAAACAACAATTGACGGAGTATTTGGGCGATTAGCTGATTACAATTTAGAATGTTTCATTTATGAGTCCTATTTCAGTGACCACAAACCACTTGTAGTTAGATTAAAGAGAAAATAAAAAAAATTAAAATGTAAAGAAATGACTTTTAAATAAAAAAAATTTCAGGTATATTCATTACACAAGAAAATTCATAAAAATATGTCTAAAATCTAAACACAATTACTGATAACTACATAATGCTGATATCTAAAATAAGTACTGATGCATAATACGAAAATGCCCTAACACGTCCTGAGTTCCAAAAGGGACCAGGCTTAACATGATTTTTTGTTTTATAATAAAAATGTACACATATTTGCACCAATTCTTTGAAAATGTAATAAATCAAATAAACTAATAAATCTTATCTAATAATCTGATCGTTATTCAGACCCGATAGTCTTAATAATCGAAAAACTTGATTTGAATAGCTCACCAAGAGAACATAAATATAGAATATTGTTTATATTTTAAATATTTACCAATTTTCATAAGCTCTGCTGGCCGTGTGGAAGAGTTTGGGCCTGTGGTGCAAACGATGTCGGGATCGATTCATAGTCATAAAATATTTTTCCTTTTTTCTTTTTCTTTTTTACACTAATTTTAATATACCGGCAAACACTTCAAACATTTATTACTTCATGTTCTTTTTTTTTTCCATGATTAAAATTTTTGGATGGGAAAGCCGTTCCCATAGTACGGACTAATCATGATCAATGAACCAATGAACTGTTGATTTAATGTCTCATAATAGCTGCTAGCAATCATTTTATTTAAAGGGACGCTGGCTGGATAGGGCCCCCGTTTGATTCCATTCTTAATCCGCCCCTGACACAAGTCTTGATTAGCCAGCTTGCACACAAAACAGATTTAGCCGGTGCGTATTACAGCCGATGTTGGGCTACTGCCTCATAACGGCGACTGTGTTTACGTTGTATTTATGAACGGCTGGCATATTAAACAGTATTACAACCCCAACCACAAACACGCACTACAGACCCCCCCCCCTTTAATCGGGCTCAGTTATCAGACACAGCCGGGTGTAGTCTACTATCTTAGCCATGCGTCTGTGACGTGTCCCGCTACCTCCTTCCACCCAGTGGCGGCGTTAGGTAAGCGCGGGGCCTAGTGCCAGCAATGACCCCGCGGGGCCAGAGTACTAGTAATGATCGCTAAGCACCAGTATGCAATGGTATTTAAAAATATGAAATATCTTGATTATTGTGTAATGTTAATACCGCGTGTCACCTTTTTATTAAATTATTACAAGTTCATTATTTTCTCTGGTCTATAAACAACGGTTTATTCTTATCGAAAAATGACGTGCCGGTTACGACTTGATTTAAAATGCAATTTATTGGCAGACATATTGCAAAATAATTGCAAAAGGATTACAAGAGTGCCTCTTTCATTTCTTTACAATCGTTTCCAGCATACGTTCTACCATCCACTCTTTGGTTCTACATGTATAGGCTATTAACCAGGACGAGACATGTTCAGGACCGAAACGCGGGGCCTACCTAAGCGCGGGCCCTGGGGCAGTCGCCCCAGTTGCCACCCTCAAACGCCGCTCCTGCTTCCACCCCACCCCCATTCCCTTTTCCGGCCTTGACGCACGCGACCAGCGAAAGAACTCACAACACTCGAGCACGATCATCGACCCTTTACCCCTTAAAACTTTTGCTCTCAGTTTCTCTGATCATTTTCTGTGTTCGGTTCCTAAATCATTCTTCCTTTAGATTGCTTTAGAGATGATTGCTATACACAGTTGAGTCAAAACTTTAGATTTTCAGAATGAAATTCATTCCATATAATACAAAACTTCACTGTTACCGCTTCCCCTTCTCCCCCTCGGGGGCGGGGGGGGGCGGGGGCAGAATCTATTTAAATTATAACAGGCTGATGACAATTTTTAAGGCACTCAATTTTTCATCTTCACTGCAACATCTTTCATACCATGTGGGGCCATTAAAACGGCCGGTCATGGTGACGAATGTACTCTCCGCAGCTGTCGCGTTCATTTGTTTGGTCGTGTGGCGTCGGGTACATTCAATTCTTATGAAACACCCAGCAGCCAGCACATGTCGCCGTCTATTTTCGTCCTATTAAAGTTTGGTTCCATATTCACATTTCTTTTTTGTTTCTAAATACGACTCTGGAGAGTTGAGTAAACCTTGAGTTAAAAGGGAGAAAAAAAAAAGGATAACAAATGTAGTTTTCCGAAGTCTTAATATCGTCACCAAGAACACGACCCACAAGTTTGGCCCGACACGACAGAACGTGCCAAATATTGCGTGCTGATGTCAATTTTGACGCTGTCAGTCTTGCACACTGACGATTTGATCCAGCAGCCACTGGCGCCACCCACTGACGATAGCACCAATCAGACACTGGCGCCACCCACTGACGATAGCACCAATCAGCCTCTGGCCCCACACACTGACGATAGCACCAATCAGCCTCTGGCCCCACACACTGACGATAGCACCAATCAGCCTCTGGCCCCACACACTGACGATAGCACCAAT
>MUZC01001571.1:41596-54616 GCA_002072015.1 Radix auricularia
CACGCCACACACTTACTTTCATCTACCGTTCGGCCGACTATCTCGGTCTGGGCCTACCTGACACCTGGGCTAGATAATTTGCCCGTGGTCAGTCCTCGTCTTTTGATTCCCAATTCAAGCGAGGTAACAACTAAACGTCACAGTTCGCACCTCCGGCCACCTGGGCTCACCCGTTAGTCCAGCGGCACATCAAAGGCCAAACATACGCAGCGCCCTAACCGATCTAAATTCCCCACAATATTCTACACAAAAACATCTTGCCCCTACAATACAACAAACCACTGAATGTTCTACACAAAAACATCTTGCCCCTACAACTACAATACAACAAACCGCTGAATGTTCTACACAAAAACATCTTGCCCCTACAATACAACAAACCACTGAATGTTCTACACAAAAACATCTTGCCCCTACAATACACAATACAACAAACCACTGAATGTTCTACACAAAAACATCTTGCCCCTACAATACAACAAACCACTGTCTGTTCCATACACCATTAAAGACGATCGGGACAATGTACGGGCACAGGCATGAATTGTGGGGAGGGGGGATAGGAAGGTGGAGCATCCCATGAAGGCCTGGTGTTTGACTACTGGACAGTCATTGTACTATTGACGACTGGACAGTCATTGTTCTATTGACGAATGGACAGTCATTGTTATATTGACGAATGGACAGTCGTTGTTCTATTGACGACTGGACAGTCATTGTTCTATTGACGACTGGACAGTCAGTGTTCTATTGACGACTGGACAGTCATTGTTCTATTGACTACTGGACAGTCATTGTTCCATGCAGCTGATAAGATTAGTTTTCACATTTCTACCTGCTGCAACCATTTGAATGGCGGATTCCATCGAGTGTTACACAGTTCTTTCATTTTACAGGAAATTTGTATAGCTTTATAAGTGTTAAAAATAGAAGAGTCTAATTTTTTTAAAAACATCCTACATATTGGATTTCATGTCAATGTACTTTAGAACTTTTAGGGCTTTTAGGACCTTTAGGACTTTTAGGGCCTTTAGGACTTCCAGGGCCTTTAGGACTTTTAGGGCCTTTAGGACTTTCAGGGCCTTTAGGACTTTCAGGGCCTTTAGGACTTTTAGGGCCTTTAGGGCCTTTAGGACTTTTAGGGCCTTTAGGACTTTTAGGACCTTTAGGACTTTTAGCGCCTTTAGGACTTTTAGGGCCTTTAGGACTTTTAGGGCCTTTAGGACTTTTAGGGCTTTTTCAGGTTTTAGAAATAAGTAATTTCACCAAAACTCTGCAAGAAAGGTGGTTCTTTTCACTTTTTAAAAATGTTTACAAGTTAAAAAAACTGCTTGCATAGATTATACAAATCATGATATCTCTTTTGCACAATTGCTAACATTTTAGGTTGATTATATTTTGTAGTAATTCATTCAATCCACCACAATAATATATAACGTTTTATAAAATTTATAGTGAATACTTTTTTTTTAATAGATTGATTACACGATGCAGCAGATAAGAACAATAACCCCGTCCTTTAGGCACAGGTAGTTTGAAAAGTCTGGCTTGCTCAGTATGCTGGGAAGAAATGCTCAAGGGTGTTTTTGCTACACTACAGCCATGCCTCAGTGTGAATACTCTTATAAACATGCCTCGGATTGAATACTCTTATAAATACATTTGAGAACCTTCATATACACATCATTATGCGACTTTACCTTCATAAACCGAGAGCGAGCGCGTACACTTACACATACACACGCTCTCACACACACACACACATACACATACATACACCACACACACGCTCACACACACACACACACATACACATACATACACCACACACACGCTCACACACACACACACATACACATACATACACCACACACACGCTCACACACACACGCTCACACACACACACACTCACACACACACACACGCTCACACACAAACTCACACACACGCTCACACACACTACACACACTCACACACACGCTCTCACACACACGCACACACACACACACACGCCACACACTTACAGTTAACAAGACAAATCTCGAGGCGATATTTCAAATCTCCCACGAGTGGAGACGCGGTAAATTAGGCCCCTGGTCAGCAGTAAGCCACACAATCCCCACACCATCCCCACAGGATCGGCCCGGAGGAGGAGATCAAACAAAGACTCTCATCTTATGAGAACGTTTGTGACGGGCCGTTTCCTGTCGTGCGACAGTCTCTCTTCGTGGCCCTAGAAGCGACCGTGTGAGTCTTACGGGATGTTCTCTGGAAACAGGCTTGTCGAACCTCCAACGGAAACCTTCAACCTGCGTCGCAGCCATTCATCTAGCAGTTACCTAAAAGGGACTTGTGCTGACGCACGCGATGGGCCGTTTCCTCTGGTACATGGGCAGCTTTTCTATTATGCATACGACAAAATGTCTTCGGTAATTCAGGTCTGAGTGAAATATTTTGGACTACAGTTGCTACCTTTTTAANATATATATATATTTATTTATTTATTTAAATCTATTTTAAAATTACTTACTTATTGCTTGAATTACATACATCTAAGAAGAAAATACTAGGAATAAAAGAAGAGACACAGGAAAGACAAACAATCGTCATTTATTTTCTTTCTTACGAACAAAAAATGTCGTCTTTAAACGAAAGCTTCCTTTAAGTTCAAAGCTAATGGATAAACGAAAATTTATATTTTGTCCGCTAAAATAACATTTTGATATGAAATTATTAAGAAGTCATTTCGACGAAGTTAGGGATAGGCGTAAGCATAATGTCTAAACACTAATGTGCCATCGCCACGAGAAATGATGAAGGCCACACATTCCCGTCCACTGATACCACCCCAGGCTCAATGAACTCCTCTCCAGGCCTGGATACAAGACGTCCAAATGAACTCAGCAGACAACAGAAGTGACCTTTCACGCTCAACGCGCAGGTCTCGGTGTTTATCTTGCGGTACAAGGAATAATATAATGTTATAACGTAATACCCCATGATCCAAAAATAAAAAAGCGGTATTTTCTAAATTAATGAGAGAATCATTTTTCTACATTTAAAGAATTAGCAGAATGAATGATAAAATCAGATTACTGATTTAATTTTAAAATCAATTCTATGATTTGTTGATAAAATAATTGTTTTGATTTATTGATATAATACACTTTCTGATTTAACTATAGAATCCTTTTTCTGATATAAGTATAGAATCAAAGTTACGATTGAATGACGAATTGAATTTTCTGATCTATGATAGCTACCGCAGCTTTTTGAGCAGTAAACATCATATAGACTTGGCGTTATGTTAGCCCTTCCTTCATAAACAAAGAGTTTTTTGTTGTTTTTTTTAAATCCTGAATTGACATAGGCGGCAAAATATTTTTCGCTACTTTGGCCAGTGGTTGATGAATTGTTTCGTTGGCTGTAAAAACATGTGGCCCGAAATGAGATTTTGAGTCCCGGGGCCCTCTTGACGTCACGCTTATCAAATCCCTTGGAAAATTTACAAATGGACTTTAAGACAGGGTGCAAAGCTGCCCCACCGGTGCCACCAAAAGGACATTTGTTTAAGCCGTTATTTTCAGCTCGTAACCGACATTGAACATTTCCCAAACAGGATTTGAAGGCGACGCGGGATCTGAAAATGTCTATTTCGGTAAAATAATCACGTATTTTCCTGAAATTTTGCTTACGTGCGAAACGATTGTTAGTTCACATACAAAACGGTTGTTAGTTCATACATACATACATACATACAAAACGATTGTTGGTTCATACAAACATACATACAAAACGATTGTTGGTTCATACATACAAAACGGTTGTTAGTTTATACATACAAAACGGTTGTTAGTTGATACATATGTTGCGTTCTGGGTTCTGGATGTAATTAAGACAGAAATCTCGACTCTTGTCCAAATAAAAGGATTCTTTATTGTGGTAACAATTCATGCATAGATACTGCTTCAGTAATACAACAGCGGCCGTAACACCATAATATCAATCCAGCCATCCAGTATTTCCAACAAGCCGGAAGTTGGCGTCACCCGATCGCTAGTATATCTGCCCACAAATCGTAATGCCCACCACGTATCTGCCCACCATCTTAGTGACCACGACCTATCTGCCCACAAATCGTAATGCCCACTACGTATCTACCCACCATCTTAGTGACAACGACCTATCTGCCCACCAATCTTAATGACCACGACGTATCTGCCCACCAATCTTAATGACCACGACGCATCTGCCCACAAATCTTAATGACCACGACGCATCTGCCCACCAATCTTAATGACCACGACGTATCTGCCCACAAATCTTAATGACCACGACGCATCTGCCCACCAATCTTAATGACCACGACGTATCTGCCCACCAATCTTAATGACCACGACGCATCTGCCCACAAATCTTAATGACCAAGACGCATCTGCCCACCTATCTTAATGACCACGACGTATCTGCGCACCTATCTTAATGACCACAACACATCTGCCCACCTATCTTAATGACCACAACACATCTGCCCACCTATCTTAATGACCACGACACATCTGCCCACCTATCTTAATGACCACGACGTATCTGCCCATAAATCTTAATGATCACGCCGATGTCGTCACCAACGATAGAATGACTGTCTCAGGTGTCTTCCAGAGTGTAATCAGCACCAACCATTCAAAGACTCAACAAGATACTAAACACATTATTTAAACATCGTTTGAAAAAAATTCCCCCTTTTCCTCAATCTGTGCATCAGCGAAGTGAAATGTCTGTGGAGGTGGAGTGTGGAGGTGGAGTGTGAAGTTGTTTTGTTTTGTTTTGTTTGTTTTTTATTTTTTAATATTTTTTTTTTTTGCCCTGAAAGATTGCGAAGGGGAGTCTAAATTGCGGTTTGCTTTCAATGACATGGGCGCCTCCCAAGTGGTTTACGAGAAACCAGATTGACGCGAGGCCGAAAGGGCGGCTGCAACGAACTCTCAGACCCAGAGGTTTTGGAGTGTTTGGGAAAACTTCAAACTCAATTTCCCCACCTCATCACCCCTCCCTACACGACCGACGCCTTGACGTCATTTCCGGTTATGCCGTGACGCGATACTTGCGCTGCGAGCCCTACATCCGATTAAACAACATATTTACATGCGGTGGTTAAAAAGGAGGCGGTCGGTCAGGGATCCCGTCAAACAATGAATAGTCAAGCACGTCCATAAACCC
Source organism: Radix auricularia (assembly GCA_002072015.1). Classification (NCBI taxonomy): domain Eukaryota; kingdom Metazoa; phylum Mollusca; class Gastropoda; family Lymnaeidae; genus Radix; species Radix auricularia. The sequence continues at coordinate 46,817 of MUZC01001571.1, forward strand.
GGGTACCCGCCTGGCAGTCTGCGGATATTCGCGTCTCGGATGATATCAGATCTCGGGGTGTAATTAGCGCTTCTTGAGAGGGGAAAGATTTTTGTTGGTTTTTTTTTTTTAACATCTCTGTCGTGCTCCGGTTGGAATTCGAGGCCGGCTCTCCACGGCTGACTAGCATAGAGACGTTATCTACAGACTCGAAGGTGTCTATGTCGTTGTAGCAGCGCAAGCATTGTAAGTAGTGGCCGTATGTTAGCGCGATAGATTTTTTTCACTGATCAGTCTGAGATTAGCGCCTGGTCAACTAGGCCCACAGACTGGTCAACTGGGCCCCACAGACTGGTCAACTGGGCCCACAGACTGGTCAACTGGGCCCCACAGACTGGTCAACTGGGTCCACAGACTGGTCAACTGGGCCCACAGACTGGTCAACTGGGCCCACAGACTGGTCAACTGGGCCCACAGACTGGTCAACTAGGCCCACAGACTGGTCAACTGGGCCCACAGACTGGTCAACTAGGCCCACAGACTGGTCAACTGGGCCCACAGACTGGTCAACCAGGCCCAGAGATTATCTTTGACACACAAAAAATTAAGGTTTGCAGGCGCCCCGAAAGGCTGCCCTGTTTACTTCCATTGGCTACACACAGACATTGTGATGGACGTACAAAAACAATTGTTGCTAAGGGTTCGAGAGTATCTCAGCGTTTGGCGTTCCTTTGTCCAGAACTCAACACGGGCAGTGCTCGCAGGCCACCATCTACATCATGTCATGTTGTCAGTGGAGCCGTTGCATGCTAGGGTGGTCCAGCGATCTTTAGCGAGTCCCTTCGGAAACTTAGAAACGGAAGTCAATCCGCAACAAAAACCTGAACACGCAAAGATAGCTTTCCTCAGGACCCTGGCTGGACGAGACACGTTAATGTCGGACATAGCTCCTCAGGACCCTGGCTGGACGAGACACGTTAATGTCGGACATAGCTCCTCAGGACCCTGGCTGGGCGAGACACGTTAATGTCTAGCATATAAGAGAAGCCGAGCTCAGAAGAAAACAAACCCGAAGACATTCATGAAACGTGGGTTTAAAAAAGCACAATAAAACTAAAATAATAAAACGCCAGAACGCTAGTCATCTGCTGTATCGTGTTCTATTACAAGTCATCTTTGCCAGTTTCGTCATGGGATCGAGCCGACAAGGACGAGAGAGTTAAGCTGAGGAATTGAACTCGTTCCCATCACCGCCAGCCAGGGAACGTTTCAACCCAAGCCAACGCCTTGGACATTGTCCAGCTATCATTGACCAAGCCATAACCTAATGGATCGGATAAAAACACGGAATTGATAACAATTATCCATGATTGGAAAACAATATTGGCTGAGAAGATGTTACGGTTGTTAATCTGATAAATCATGAAGTCGAATGCTGCATATAATTCGATATATCAAATAGTCGAATACTTTATGTGAGAACAATAATACGATCGTTCAAAGGAAACACTGAATGTGCGGCATAGCCAAACAGGGTATTGAATTTGAGCAAAGAGAGTTGTTACAAATGCAGACATGGTAGGTAACTTATCAGGAATTCGAAGATACGACAGCATATGATGTAAGGACTTGTGGCGACTTACAATCTCTTCAGTAAATTATTTCTTAGAATTTGTACAGAAGTGAAAATATGTATTTAATCTTATCAGTTTCAGACGCTCCTATTATAAAGAAGATGATTGCGTTATACAACTCAAAGTATCGAACATTCATTGGTAAACAAGCAATGACAAATTCCTAATAAGGGAAATTTATCCGAATTGTATATCTGGTATAGGAGTGGTTCTAAGAGTAAGACTCGGTGAGGGGGGGGGGGATCATCACCGAAATCCTGATAAAAAAATATGTTTCGTCTCCGGATACAAAAGTAAAGCTAAAAAACGTCGCGTCAAGTCCCGTACATTTGCATTTGGTGACATGACATACATTAAGATTACCGGTGTCCTTGTCTTGGCGCCGTCTTTCAAACAACACCGAGAGTCGGTTATTGAACCCACACCGGTCGGCAGGCAATGAGACGGATGTGGCTACATTATATTCTCAACCCGTAACTTGATTACCCCGAGGCGAGATCAAGTGACCGAGTTGGTCCTTGGTTCCACTACATTACTATACATTAAGCCATGAATATTTACTGCAGGCTGATAGCGTTGACTCACGGCGGTACGTTTCGCGGGAGAGAAACCCCACCCCCACTCCACCGTCAATTTGTACTGTGCACGGTTCGGGTTTCATAATCCTTATTAATATATAACATGTCCGTGACGGAGACACTTCTCTGACAGGTCCGACATTTCCGGTAGACCGCGACTTCTGATATGCCCCCACTTCCGGTCGGACACCACTTCGGACCGACCACCACTTCTGACACTGTCACAACTCCAGACCTTGTCATCCCGTCTGACAGTGTCAGTCTGTCGCTGTTTCAGCCTCTTTCAGTTTCACTTCTTCTCATGTTGTCACAACTCATATGGCACTGTTACAACTCCAGACCTTGTCATCCCGCCTGACACTGTCACCGTTTCAGCCTCTTTCAGAATCACTTCTTCTCATGTTGTCACAACTCCTAAGACACCGTCACAACTCCAGACCTTGTCATCCCGTCTGACAGTGTCGCCGTTTCAGCCTCTTTCAGAATCACTTCTTCTCATGTTGTCACAACTCTTATGACACTGTCACAACTCCAGACCTTGTCATCCCGTCTGACAGTGTCGCCGTTTCAGCCTCTTTCAGAATCACGTCTTCTAAAGTTGTCACAACTCATCTGAAACTGCATCAAATCTCCACGAGGGCGCCAACAATTTTCCGGCTGTTGACGGCTCCACTCCCGGGAGTGACCATCACTCCGTTGAGTGCTTCAGGGCTTATGCCACGGCATCTTAACACCGGATCGTGGGCCGGTCAAATCCAATGACAGCCTTCTCTCTATCGCGGCGTCCTGTGCTCCGAATGTCTGAAATGAAAAAAGCTCCTGGTCCTCGTAAATCACAGCATTGTGGCTGGATTAAAAGATAAAAAACCGACGTCGAAATGAAGGTGTGTGTACGTGCACGCAACCCAGCCCAAATGGGGCGGCTATTTTAATCAGGTTGATTTTTTGTAACCAGCCCCTTGTAATACTCCATTTTTTTGTAACCAGCCCCTTGTAATACTCCATTTTTTGTAACCAGCCCCTTGTAATACTCCATTTTTTGTAACCAGCCCCTTGTAGTACTCCATTTTTTGTAACCAGCCCCTTGTAATACTCCATTTTTTGTAACCAGCCCCTTGTAATACTCCATTTTTCCGAACATTGCATGACGCACGACGCGGGAAAATAGTGACAGATACATGTGACATGGGAAATGGAAGAGTCAGAAGAAAAAAAATAACTGCCGAACCAGAAGAAGAACAAAGAAGTATGCAAAAAAAAAAAATCACATCTGACGTCAGCAACAATTTGGCGGTCACTATTTAGACATTACATAAAAGTGTTAAAAGTGAAGCAGACATTGACAAATTTTAGGCCAACGTGTGTTATATAACTTCTAGGGGCCACGACAGAACGATAAATGACAGAACGACAGGTGACAAAACGACACGTATTCTGTATCTTTGTCTGGTCACCGTTACATTACTCAAAGTGTTATATCCCCAGACAAAGCATTGTAGTTCCACATTCCACATATCCCAGAGTTGCAAGGCGAGACTTTGCTCTGGAGTCAGCTTTTTTTTTTAATTAAAAAAAGGAAGGTTTCGACTGACCATTAAATAATTCACCTTCTCCATCTTTTCTTCTCTAACGCTGACGTTTCACTCATTTCACTTCACATTTTCCTTATAAAACAGCTTATTTTAAATTTTACACTTTAAAAATCTTTTCTTTTTAATGGAGAAGTTTGTACGTAAAAAAACAAACAAATATTATTAATTATTAATAAATAATTATTTACTAGTAAATCGAAAATATTTTTTTATACAATTTCTTAAATTTTAATCGCTATTTTATCGATCAAATAATTTTAATCGCTAAAATTTATTACCGATTAATCGAGAAATTAATCGTTAATTTCCGCAGACCGAAAAAAATGTATTTGCTTCTGTCTCTTTAATCTTCATTTTCTCTCCCTTGAAAACTTACTCTTTAAAACATACCATTTTTTAACTTGCAGTATACAAGTCCTAGCGCTTGTCTAACAAAGAAATTTATTCTACCAGCCAACAACTGCCCGTTTTTAACTATCTATAACTCACTTTCTGCCAACTGCTGCTGCCCCAACATACAAGTCTGATAACCGTGGACAGACAAGGCGGGCAACCCTATAAATAGCCCGTGTCTGTAATCCACCCACAAGCCGCTATCTGGGGGCTGCAGACATCTTTGTTTTATTGGAGTGTCTCAGACATGGGAGCTTAGTGGCCACCCTTCCTAGGGAGGACACCAGGTGGGTGGGTCATAGTGACTGGAAAACCTGGGATCATACAAGTCTCCAGGTGGGTCATGGTGACTGAAAAAACATGGGATTATACAAGTCTCGAGGTGGGTCATAGTGAGTGGCAAACCTGGGATTATACAAGTCTCGAGGTGGGTCATAGTGACTGGCAAACCTGGGATTATAAAAGTCTCCAGGTGGGTCATAGTAACTGGAAAACGTGGGATTATACAAAATTCCAGGTGGGTCATAGTGACTGGAAAACATGGGATTATACAAGTCTCCAGGTGGGTCATAGTGACTGGCAAACGTGGGATTATACAAGTCTCCAGATGGGTCATAGTGACTGCCCACTGGGATCCTAGATAGCATGGCCGTTCTTAACAACAATATTTACGGGGCGTCTCATTCTGATATCTCCGCCAAGCTCGATTACACTCTCTTCAATCGCTTCTTGAAGAATGTAGCAGAATATTGGCCACAAACATGAATCTAAAATCTTCTTCTCCTACATATTCTTTTGGCATGAGAATTAGTCTCTTAAGGCCTTGGCTAATACCTGGGACTTAGTCTCTTAATGCCTTGGCTAATACCTGGGACTTAGTCTCTTAAGGCTTTGCCTAATACCTGGGACTTAGTCTATTAAGGCCTTGGCTAATACCTGAGACTTAGTCTCTTAAGGCCTTGGTTAATACCTGGGACTTAGTCTCTTAATGCCTTGGCTAATACCTGAGACTTAGTCTCTTAAGGCTTTGCCTAATATTTGGGACTTAGTCTTTTAAGGCCTTGGCTAATACCAGGGACTTGGTCTCTAAAGGTCTAGGCTAATACCTGGGCAACCTGCTTCATCTGCTGAGCAGTGCAATACAACAATGTCTTCACGTGGGACTCTTTTGCCTCCCTAACCTCCCCGGCTACGTCTTAAATTATTATCAAGTTTATTTCTTTTTGTCCTAATCCCCACCCCCCAGCCAACCCCTTTAAAAACCCGACTCGTAAAACCATCCATAAATCCCATCCAAGGCAGTGATGATATCAACCTTGCCAGCAACCACACCATCGACTACAATGGGGAGAAGTCCCAACAGCTGAAGGTTCACCAGACTCTATGACACATCTCCAGGTCCCAACAGCTGAAGGTTCACCAGACGCTGTGACACATCTCCAGGTCCCAACAGCTTAAGGTTCACCAGACGCTATGACACATCTCCAGATCCCAACAGCTGAAGGTTCACCAGACGCTATGACACATCTCCAGGTCCCAACAGCTGAAGGTTCACCGGACGCTATGACACATCTCCAGATAACTCAATTTCTCCCGTTGCGCCGAGCTACTATTTTTAAACTGCGATAATTCTACTGTCATGTAACTACCCGTGAAAACTGGCAGAAGGCGGTGCAAGAGACGAAAAAAAAAAAACACAACAACTTGGTGTTAAAGAGCTGCCTTTTATTCTCTGTTTTCTTTCAATCTTTGTCCTTTACTATCTTTTAAATATTCCATTACTTCAATAGACAAGAGAAACAATGGCGGCTAGAAATAAGCTTCACAAATAACGGCGGCGTTACTCGCGACTCGAATGTCCAGGTGATGGAGTGAGCTTAAGCCCTGACCACTGGGCTGGACGTGTTACTTTCATGATCCCCATTCCCCCCCCCCTCCCCCCCGACCTTAGACGGCTAGTCCATTGACTCCACGATAAAAATAACGAAGATGACCAATACCTGAATAGGGCAAAACCCCCAAAGGGACATCACTCGATGATCCAGACAATGCTTTAGCATACCCTCACGTCACGAGTTATACCAACATTCTCCAATGACAAATTTTCCTATAATAACAACCACAATGGTCTATTGACTATTAGGAAAGTAAAATGACTTTGAACCACTACATCAGACTATTTTAAAAATACTTGACTGTTAGTAACCATTTCAATCAACTTAATCAACAAGAACATGTCCTTAACATTTCTCACAATATCATCTATCAACTCATAGGTGGCTCAAAAGATCTGTTGTCTTTTGTTTCCTTTCCTGTTGGGAATTCAGACTTTTAGATACTAATCCTATTTTGCTCTTCGGTTGTCTGTCTGTCTGTCTGCGTGCGTGGGTAGGAGTAATGATGGTGTCGAATTTCTGGAAGCAAATTCTAAAGGACCATTGTATGATTGTGAAAGTCTGTGCAACAAACGCCAGCACTCGATCCTTAAAGATGTTCTCAATTCTAAGAAACACGCAGAGAGACTTCTCATGGAGTATAGGAGGCCAGACAGCAAAACTTCGTGACCGGAACTTGGAAAGAAAGAAATTTGTACGAACAAAAAAACAAAACAAAGCGTTTGACGGAAGTCAGCTCCACCAAATTCTCGTCTGCTCCAAAACAACTTGATGTGTTTTGTCTGCCTTATTGTGGGTTTGTTTGTTGTTTTACGTTGGAAAAAAAAATCCATTAAACAGAAGTTTTGATCTATTAAACAGTGATTTATCTTATCTTAGATATACAGACGCTCCTTCTATGCAGAAGATAATTGCGTCCACAGACCATGAGAGATGATCTGTTGGCAAGTGATGCAGCAGTCACAGGCCAAGGCTATAGGGGTTCCACGCATTACCCCAGCCGCCTAACTATTGTCTAGTTAGGTACCCATTCGGAGCTGGGTGACTCGGGGACTCCTCAGGCCCCGAGAACAAATCCTCACCTTCGTGTGGATTCGAACCCGTGACCATCAGTATGACAGTCGAGAGCGCTACCTCTCGACCCCCACGTGGGAAGGGAGAGACAAACATGAAGTTATTATTTATTTTTTAAAACATGATTAAATATCTCATTTCGAAAAAAAAAAAAAAAGCTCGAAAACATCGATTGTAGAAAGTTATCGAACGATTATTTTGTTAACAATTATTCACGATTATTGGGAGATTGAGTTTCCCAAAACACCATAATACATTCGAAAATATTTCAAAGTAAAAAATATTTTTAAAATATGACCTTATTCGACGTAAAGGAAAATATAGTTTGAGCACCAGGGGCAAATGAAATCACTGATTTTCTAGTTTAAACACCTGATACTATTGAAACCACCGATTTTCTAGTTTAATCACCTGAGACTATTGAAACCACCGACTTTCTAGTTTAAACACCTGTGAATATTGAAACCATTGATTGATTTAAGTACGTGATCCATCAGTCAGAGTCACGCCTTATTTCCATCTAAAAATCTTAACAAGACATCGATCAAACCGAATTACCCCCCCCCCCAACAACACACACATCCAAGACAGACCGACATTTTTTCGTTATGCCTCTCTACATATGTCAGTCCTGACTCGCCAAGAATCCCACCCC
>MUZC01001572.1:12676-23939 GCA_002072015.1 Radix auricularia
CCTAGGTAGAATAGGGCATAGGCAGTAGAAGCACTGTATACTTTTTTTACCTGCTAGCTAAATTACTGTGTCAACATATAGATAGATCAATAAATAAACAAGTATAGAAACTATAATCTTCACGACCTGCATTTCTTTTTACCTGTGTGTTAAACAACACCCAACCTTAGCCCACCACTCGGCTACATTTGTTTGGGTTTTTTTTCGTATTTGGTTAAGCGGTCCTACGGTCCTCAATAAAGAGGACCGATCCTGATCTGAGGACCGGTTAACCGTTAACAAGCTTACAAAGTATGAAGGAAAACGAAATAGTGAAAAAAGAGATTATGAGGTCTTAGAAAAAAATCATAGCTTTCGAACCACTTGGGATAAAAAGATGATCTATTTATGTTTTTACTAATCATAAAACAATTTCTAAACAGCTGTATTACTTTTATATCTATAAAATTAATTTGAAATTTTCATTCAAGTGCCTCAACTTTAATACGTTATTTAACTTGTTTTCAGTGCTAACTGTTTTAAAAATAACTTAATGTGAATACTAATTGCGTGTTTTTATTACTTCCCTTGAAATTTTCAGTTTAATGGCGTCATAATCTTTATTTTTAGCTTAACAAAATTATCGATTAATTAATCGGTAATCACAGGAAAAGCCACAAGAATGATTCAACAAACTAAAACAGAAAGAAACAGCATGTGTGGAAGTTTATATCTAAAAGTATAGGTTTACGTTCATATATGATGTGAGAAAAGATGCTCTACCACAGAGTCAGCACTTTGTGTAACACCTAATTGTATAGGGCAGAGGTCTGAAAGCACATTGCCGAGGGGACATGTTCATAATTTTAGGCCCCAATCACCGAGTTTAAGTAACCACGTTACCAAAGTAGCGCTTGTAAAGTGAGTAGTTATTCTTTTATGATTATGGCCGTCCCTCGATTTTACTAGCATGCTTAACACTTTAAAGTTTATTCGCATTGAGATATATATTTACACGCGTGGCACTTAAATCATGAAGTAAATAAATACAAGTTCAAAAGTGGCTAATATTACGCCAGGCAAGGTCTAAGAAAGCTAAATACAACCATCTTATATCCTATAACTTCTAATGCCACCCAAAGCACTGTTGGCTAATGCCACCCAAAGCACTGTTGGCTAATGATCTTAACTCGACATTCGCCCTGACGTAAGAAATGAGTCAATCACCAACATTTTTAATTTAAAATTTAAATACTGGGGGGGGGGGGGGGGGNGGAGGAACGTAGCAGAGCAATTGTTATGTTAATGATTTTTTAAAAAAAAAGTTGATACAGAGCAATAGAGCGGGAACTAGATCTAATCGCCGTTTAAGAAACACGTCAAGATTACGTCATGGCAACCTCTTTTGCTCAAACGAACTTTCTGGAACAGCTGGTGTATGGTTGCTTGTTCAACTTTTAAGCCCTTCTCCATTCATTTTATAATTTATAGTCATATAGAATTGGACTGTGATAAAGCATTAAAATAAAATACAAAGTACACAAACAAATTTTGTAATGAAAGAAATAATTTTTAGCTTTATTTTTGAACTAAAACGACAGTAAACGTTTCGGCTAATGCCTAGACAATAAACATAACATTTTATTTTTTATTGTACTGATGAAGACATTAGCTGAAATGTTTACTGTCGTGTTATTTTATAGTCACTGTGAGTCCACCTGGAAATATATTCCTTTAACCTGTGTGCAATGCTTGAACAAACACAGTCAAGCTGGCGACGCGTTTGAACAATGTCATTAAAATAAAATACTTCAACTGTTACATCTGATCGATCGTGCACTACAACCTCCGACCCGTGGGCTAAATGCGACCCGCGTAATAATTGTAACTGGCCCGTCACCTCATCTTGAATAATTAATTAATTGACTCGTGGATTTTTCTTTATCGGCGACAGTGAATTTATATGAATCAAGAACAGCTGAAATAATGCGCATTTTTAAGTATCAGATACGATGTTATCAAATAATGGCAAACACCAATGACATTTGATTGTCTCCCAAAATGTATATTGATTTTAAAAATCCGATGAAGTTAAGTGCTTTTATGGGTACAAAATATGTTGGCGTCAGCTTTTTTTTCGAACTACTCTTGAATGTGTACCCAAATGGCCAATCTTTTGGATAATGTTTTTTTACATCCGAATTTGAAAAAAAAAATGCGAACATTCTCCCTATTTTTTTTTTTTTTTTAAAAAGTTATTGTACCAAATGTTGAATGTGTCCTCCACATATTATCAGTTGGAATTGAATTTTTGTGAGGCTTGTAGCCTCATTTTGTAATTTAAAAAAAATATTTTTTTATGTTGGCTTCTAGATCTAACTTTGTAATGTTATTTAATATAAACTTTTCATTGCATCAGATTGTTTTTGCATAATATGTAATGGTACGAGAAAGACAATCCACAACTATGTTTAACTAGAATATATCCCGTCTAATAATGAGGATGTTGAAAAAAAATTGGGATACGTTTTTATGGCTTTCTTCTAAATGCTAAGTAATTAATTAACTGCATGCTTTAAAACTATTACATTGCATTACTTACTTAAACACAAATATGATTTTTTTTAAACATCTAAAGTCGAATAAATTTATCATTCACCAAGAGCTCGTGTTAACCTTTTTTCATACTTTATCGCTTTTTTCCACGGAATTTTATTTAATTGAAGAAACATGTTGCAGAAACTTTTGTTTTAAAATATAATTTTCTTGAACGCAATACATTAAAATTAATTCTTCGAATGTGTTTTCAAGTAAATTTTTAAAATTAAAAATGGTTTGAAAAAAAAAAGATATACAAAAGGTGATAAGTGTTGAAGACTTTTATTTGATAATATTAATAATAGTTTGTGAACATGAAGAGATTCAAATAAAAACAGACCTACGTAAAGAAAAACAAGTCGGTCTTAAATTAACAGATATGTAACTTTAAATGCCTTCACGTAAATGGACCTACAACTACAACAATACTGGGGCTGACCACTGGGCCCATCTGCTTCTCTCACCTCTGAGCCAACTGTAGATAGCCGACTGACACCTAGTTGTGTGAGTTTCACTGCTACCAAAAGTGCATCGATAATCAGGACGTAAAAATTGATTTAAATGTAAAAAACAAAATGTTTAACAAACTTCGCTTGAATGTTGAACGTTATTTCTTTAGCTCTTTCTGTAAACATATTTGTTAGTAACTATAAAATATAAATTTTGCTGAGTTATACTGAAAGGTTCACTCCCCTGGCTTGTGGCTTCTTGTGAGTTTCTCGAGATGAATTGAAAAAAATGGCATACACTGAGACGTGATTAGATGTCAAGAAAATGCCTTTAGATATTTAAAAACTGTTAATAGCAATGTGTTGTTAATTGTATTATCAATGCCATTGTATACCATTTTGTCACACCAAGTAGCATTCTATCACATTAAGTAGCATTCGATTAAATTAAGTAGCATTCTATAACACAAGTAGCGTCCTGTCACATCAAGAAGTATTATGTCACATCAAGAAGCATTTAGTCACATCAAGTAGCATCCTGTCAGATCAAGTAGTGTTCTGTCACATCAAGTAGCATTATGTCACATCAAGTTGCATTACGTCAAATTAAGAAGCATCCTGTCACATCAAGTAATATCCTGTCACACCAAGTAGCATTCTGTCACATCAGGTAGCATCCTGTCACATCAAGTAGCATCCTGTCACATCAGGTAGCATCCTGTCACATCAGGTAGCATCCTGTCACATCAGGTAGCATTCTGCCACCTCAAACACTACCTGTCATTATTGCAATACATTCGTTATCCTTGTCTAAGCAATAGACTATAATGACAAAAGCCAGCAATTTAAGGTCTTGCTGTCATATTATTATTATTATTATTATTGCAGTTTGAGTTAAAAGCCAAGCTCCTTTAAAAAAAGATAGATATATGATATGTACGTGCTTTAGCCTTAAACAATGTAAAATCAATTTTTGTGTCACAATAAAATATGGCAGTCATGTGATCAGGCCCTACTGACATATCTCCTCTCGTGTATATTTATTTTCTCATGTGTCATTGTCCTGAGCAATGGTACTTATGTGTACAGCCCATCACATACATATATGTTCATGTATAACAAGTTTACAACATCAAATATTCACACCCAGTTGCACATTTCAACACCTGGTTTGTTTCTTTTTTAAAAATAATTATTAATTATTTCAAGGATGCTATAAATTTTAATTTTGTGTATGATTGCCCTAAACATTCAAGTGATGCATAAGTTCAAATTGTCCTAAAAATTCAAGTCACGCAGAAGCTAAATTGTCCTGAACAATCAAGTCATGCAAAAGTTAAATTGTCCTAAACATTCAAGTCATGCAGAAGTTAAATTGTCCTAAGCGATATAATCATGGAGAAGTTAAAATTGTCCTAAACAATCTAATCATGGAGAAGTTAAAATTGTCATACACATTCAAGTCATGGAGAAGTTAAAATTGTCATACACATTCAAGTCATGAAGAAGTTAAATTGTTCTAAACCATCAAGTCATGGAGAAGTTCAAACTAGCTGTCGTGTAATTGTAAAAAAAAAAATATAATTTGCACAAAAGAATTGTTTATCATTTGTTCATGTTTTAGCTATCTGAACAGGATGTTTTGAAACAGTTTGGGAATTATCATAACTTTCAAACTGAAGAGTTGCTCAAGGGGCGGACCGGTCCGTGAATTCGTTGTTGCTGTTGAGCCTTCTCATACATGAGGAGCATCACTTATTTTCGCCGGCGGCTGCAATTACGCCAAGGACATAGACCACCTACGAGAGACCCCCAGACACCCCTATCTGGGTCAGCCTCTCCAGGATCTTCCAGTCATGGCAAATTCTATTGATGTCTGCTTCCAATGCTCGGCGCCAAGTGTTTCTTGGACGGCCTCTTTTTCGTTTTCCCTCGGGGTTCCATTTCAGGGCCCGGTTTGTTGTATTGGAGGCAGGTTTTCTTATTGTATGACCAATCCACCACCACCGCTTCTGGAGAATCTCTTCCTCAATGGGCTTCTGCTTTGTCCGCTACCACATTTCTCGGTTGTGATTTTATTCGGCCAGTGAATTCTGAGAATCCTTCTTAGACAGTTGTTAATAAAGGACTGGATTATGATCACATTTACAGCCGTCATTCTCCACGTCTCGGCTCCATACAGCAGCACGGGTTTCACCATGGCGTTGTAGATCCTTATTTTTTTAACTTACTGCTTAGAGTTCTGGTGACCCAAACATTCTTGAGCTGTTGGAAGGCGGCTCTTGCTTTTCTGATCCTTATTTTGAGATCATCATTCTTGGCACCTTGTTTATCTACCACGCTGCCAAAGTAAACAAAACTGTCGAGTGCTTCTTTGTCCAGCATGATGAGTGATGTACTGGTGGCATTAACCTTGAGGAATTTACTCTTCCTTTTGTATATGTTGAGACCCATGCTAGCAGAAGCGGCTGCAACAATGTGAACGTCGCGTCTTTTAAAGATTTGTCCACCTCATTGACTGCCAGGGTATTGATCTAAAGACCAAAGATACATTTTAATTTTCGCTACAAATGAAGTAAATAAAGTTTGGATGAGAGAGAAATGTTAATGGTGATGTTCAAAGAGATGGAATTTCGAAAAAAAAAATGAAAATATCAAACAATGGATAATTATTTTCAAACAAGGGAAAATATCAACCTGTGGAAATGTAATTTGGATCAAGAAAATCCTGCAGCAGGGAAAATGTAATTGAAATAGGCAAATGACACGCATTAACATATGACGTAAGTCCTAAATGGTTGGAGTGCAAAAGAAAAAAAGCTGCGAGAAACAGATCAGTTATTTGAATCCCCATGATGATAAAACCAACAAGTGTATAAGATGAGATATCAAGCTGCTCTATATCAACAATTTTAATGCATCGTCCAAATTGCAAGACATACCACAGAGTAGTCAATATGTTAGTGTAGAGACAATACTACCAGCAATCAAAGCTATTGAATGACATAAACAATCAACTAATATAGAAAAATAAGCATATATATAAAATGAAGCATTAAGCGGCTGGATAATAATGTCAACGAAGACAAAATAAACTTGCAAGTTTTAGAACCTTTCACCAAAGACTAAACTACTACCCCCTGCCCTCCCCTCCCACACACATACCATTTCAATCCTTTCAGTATTAAACTGCCATGAGTTGGTATAAGAGAAAATTTTGTTTGCATTTGAGGCTTCTAAAAGAGCTGTCGCGTGATTTTAATAGTTATTTATTTTAAGAATGGGTGCATCATAAAAGATAAAAAATTGGATCGCTTAACTAACAAACCTAAGCGATGAATACACATCTTTCAGGAAATCTTTTTAGTCAACAGAATGTCATTTGATCAATAAAACTTGCTCGCAGAAACAAAGTTCGTTTTTTTAAATCATGGTTAAAATGAATAAAACCATGGACAAACGTTTCCTCTTTGTGGAAAATCCACTTGATGGCTGTCTGTTTTAAAAGATGCACAGAACACTTGCCAATTAAAGTAGTTTTTAAAAAATCTATCTTGACGGAAAACGCTGTGAGAAAAGCGTAAGTCAAGGCTAAATGGCTGAAGCTATTAAAAACAACTTAGTTTTTAGCCCTTTAATTTCTTTAAAACTAATAAACTTTATCCTGTTATATCTCTGAAATGTGTCTTCTTGGGTTGGATTATGTAGGCAAAGACAATTATCTTTCCCAACTGACATCTTCTGTTTTCTCTATTTTGTGTATTTCATATCATGTCAACATAATTAATTTACAAAAACAATAACTTCCTAGTGTATTTTAAAAAAAACATTTTAATATTGTAGCAAAATTATTTTATTCGTTTTTTCATTCTTACAAGACAAGTCATGATATTGATGTAAAAAAAACAAGCAGCCACATAATTGTATGTCCATTAACACAACCATCCATCAACATAATGATCATAATGATACCCTTTCAACATCAACCTAAAGAAATAACTGACAAATGTGCCACACACAAAAAAAAGTCTTTAACCCAAAAGATCTTTGCTAACTCAATCTGTTTTGAGAAGTTGAGAGTAATGTAAAAAAAAATCGTAGCCTGCCTTAGGAAAATTCAACTCAATTCACTTTTTAATGGCACAGTTTATAACGTGAATAATTTATTTTCATTTTATTAATAGTAACACCATTTAATATTCCTCTTTCAATAGAGAAGTGACAAATGTCATGAGAAAAAGATAAGCATAATTTGATCTTTTCTCCCTGAAAACAGATTTAGTCAAGGCATCCAAGAGCCATTAGTTGCTGAACATTAGCTTCATTAATTTTTGTATTCAGTTCATTCAGTGATCTCAGGACAGTTTTGTCCCTACTTACACAATGATTCATTGTCAAGTTAGTAAACAAATCTATTGTTGCAGAGTGTACTGGATAAACTGAACAAGCCTGCTCTGGATAAATTTAACAAGCCTGCACTAGATAAACTGAACAAGCCTGCACTAGATAAACTGAATAAGCCTGCACTGGATAAACTGAACAAGCCTGCACTAGATAAACTGAACAAGCCTGCACTAAATAAACTGAACAAGGCTGCACTAGATAAGTTGAACAAGCCTGCACTAGATAAACTGAACAAGCCTTCACCAGATAAACTGAACAAGCCTTCACCAGATAAACTGAACAAGCCTGCACTAGATAAACTGAACAAGCCTGCACTAGATAAGTTGAACAAGCCTGCACTAGATAAGCTAAACAAGCCTGCACTAGATAAACTGAACAAGCCTTCACCAGATAAACTGAACAAGCCTGCACTGGATAAACTGAACAAGCCTGCACTAGATAAGTTGAACAAGTTTTATTTTCGTTTTGTTTGTGTCTTGAATGTTCGTTGATAAAGGCTCTTTGCCGAAACGTTCGCTGTTTTGTTACGTCCGGTCAGGCTAACCCATACCTTGTTTACGTCTTTTCCATTGAATTTTGTATAAGCCTGATTGCAGTCCTACCCCTCATTTTGTTTTTTTTTAAAATCTGGTCCTCTCAGCCTTGAATACAACAAAAGACACACAGGGGGGGGGGGTATCCTCAAATTCTGTTTGTTTCCAACACTAATTGCCATGTTGCCATTAAAATGAAACATGACATTAAATGATGAGACCTGAACCAAGTTTAAAAAAACACCCAAAATCCTAATAGACGTTTATGATGCCAAATGTTCTAAGCCAAAACAATGACTGAAATGAATGACTAACACTAAAAACTAGATTTTCTGAGTACACTGCATTAACAATTGAAGATAGATAGCCTTAAACATAAAGTTATAACAGACTGACGTATGGTAAACACACATTTTTCTGATGAATCAAAATAAAAATAAATAAAAAAAATTTTCAAAATATTTTTATCTCTTATCACCAATTATGTCAAAGCATTAGCTCTAGAACTTTAATAAGAAAAATAACTGTAAAAGTTGTAAAAAAATTTTTTTTAACACATTCACTGAAACTGTCAAACACTTTTCATTTTCCTAGGTTAAAAAAAAACAAACACCCATTAAAATGACTATTCATGTAATGGCAGCAATTAACTTAATCAACAAAATATAGTTTTTTTTTAATAAATGACATGATAAATAACCATAACAATGATACAAGCACAAACTCAGCATTTATAAAAAATTTTGGAAACAAATTCAAAATTAGATTACTTACATGCAAGTTTGATTACTTAAAGGCAACCAATCCAAAGTTAGATTACTTACATGCAACCAATCCAAAGTTAGATTACTTAGAGACAACCAATCCAAAGTTAGATTACTTACAGAACACAATCCAAAGTTAGATTACTTACAGACAACCAATCCAAATTTAGATTACTTACAGACAACCAATCCAAATTTAGATTACTTACAGACAACCAATCCAAAGTTAGATTACTTACAGACAACCAATCCAAATTTAGATTACTTACAGACAACCAATCCAATGTTGAATTACTTACAGACAACCAATCCAAAGTTAGATTACTTATATGCAACAATTCCAAAGTTATATTAATTACATGCAACCAATCCAAAGTTAGGTTACTTACATGCAACTAATCCAAAGTTAGTTACTTAGAAGTAAACAGTTCAAAGTAAATTAACTCATGGGGAAGCTAACCCAAAGTAACCAAGTTAAGGCAACCAATCAAAAGCTTGATAACTTATAGGCAACAAACCAAAATTGATGTATCATATAGGCAATTATGCCACTCGGTTTCACTAGTCCACATTCATAAAATGTGAAGTGATAAAACTGCTGTGAAATGGAAAAACAATGGACAACAGATGTCAGTCATCTGCTCTGATCTGACAGATAAAATAATTATTTGCCAAGCGAATAATAAATTAGTGATGCAATACAACAATGTATGAGATTATGTACACAGTGATTAATTAGTTGTTGAAATTTGATAAAATACAAAAACTAATTGTGCAAGAAGACCATAAATTTGAGCTTTTTTATAAACTAACACTGTACTGTTAGTTTATAAATAAAGCTCAAATTTATTTCTCCTTGCACAATTTGTTTGTGTATTTTGCATTTTATGCAGTCCCAATCTATATGATATATTGAAAGTTGATACTCAAATGTAAGTCTATGGCTAATAACAGTAAGAAGTTGGTCAGTTGAAGGTAAATAACACAAGCAATGTGAAATATATAAGATGACATCAGATTAACATGACAGGTTATTAACTAGGAGACTGCTTAAAAAAAAAAAGTATTGAGTTGACGGGATGCTATGAGCATCAATGGTTTAAATGGGCAAAGTTGAGTGAGTAATTTTGTAAGTCTATGATGTGTTAGTCAGATTCTGAATGGGGCACCCATGTTTTCAATTTCAATGGCAAAGTTGAACAAATAGTTAAATAATTTATCAAATCTATGCTGGGTTGGAGTTAGTTGAATTCTCACATGATTTTATCCATGGACATCATCTGATGAGAGATATAAATGGACCGGGAGATTTTCTGTGATGTTTTTGAATGGCTGCCTTCCCATCCTATAATTATAATACAGGGATAATTGTCTTACATACAGTAAATTTTCTCCCAAGCAGTAGACAAGTCTTGGGTAAAATTGACAATAGTCTCTCAAAGTATTACAAAAATATTTATATCTACATCTATTTAAAATGTGTTGTCTTTTTTGGTTAAAATCTAAACATGTTTTGATTCTTAGTCTTTTTCCCAATAGGGAACAATAAGATATTGAGCTAGTCAGATTAACAGTACATCAAGACAATTGTGTTTCAACAGACAATGAAAGTTTAAGGGGGAGCGGAGCAGAAATTCTCAAATAACTAAAGTCTTCAAAGTAGTTATAAAACAGACTTGATTACCCAAAAACCAGTCACAGAGCCCATGCACAAATTACCAATACAAATACAAGTTGTAATCCCTACCCCAAGTTATATGCCTACATCTTACACCACAATTACAATTGAGCTTGCCGCCCCCTCCTTTAAGATGATAAATTAAAACAAATACTCATGCAGGAGAGAGAAATGTGCCACTGGTTTAGACTGCTGTTTGGTGTGTCCAGTATACATGCAGTAGTGTCCCCATTAGATGGGGCCAAGATAGAGGGGATGAGGAGGGCAGAGAGCTTGGGCACCAGATTATCTACAGATAGAACTTCAATAGAGAATTAGCAATAATAATAATCCTCATTTCTTATGCATTCATTCACAAAGAACTTCAATAGAGAATTAGCAATAATAATAATAATCCATTCACAACATCTGCTCTACATGATTGGAACAAAAAGAAAGAAGGGTTAGATAACTGAAGAGAACACGAGGGCTCAAGAGTTAGAGAATAATGGGGGACGCTTGGTCAACAGTCAATTCAATCTGCATTGAGCAAGTGAGTTTACAGTCCATTTTTGACTTCTGAATAGTGACCAAATTCAGAATTCCAAAGTAATGGCGCTGTAATTTAAAGCTTTTGGCAATGGATTGCTTCTTGTTAGTTTTGTCATCAGAAGGAAGCCATGAGACAGATTAGGAGCAGTAGACAACCTCACCTTAACTGATAGAAGAAAACAAGGACAAAGGGCGATAAAATTGACCTCCAGGGGGAGGGAGGACTGTCCCATATGGGTTTCTGCAGCTCTCTCACGGGGTGGGGGGACCAAGTATATCAACTGTTGGATAATTGGGTCGTGGTATATCAACTGTTGGATCATTGGG